>JAIEZT010000019.1:1547365-1613448 GCA_019594935.1 Periophthalmus modestus | reverse complement strand
TGAGTCTGGTCTGATGACTGGGGCAAGGACGAGCCCTGGGATCTGCCCCTCCACCACAGTCAGAGCGCCTGTCATCCAGCCACGGGGAGCCCAGTTTATACCTTCACTCCGTCCAACCAACGCCATGTAGCTGGAGTTTTTTGTATTTCCTACAGCGTGAAGGAACAACACAATAAATACCAGAATTCAACACAAATGACCTTCCATAGCGATTGCATGTGTTAACCATAGTTATAGAGTTCGAAGATGTCGCCCCTGCCCCACTGGTGCCCGGTAGAGCGCCAGGCTGGTGTCCAGGTCGCACTCGTCGGCATGCCCGGAGACTCTCCAGGGGCTGATCAGCTTGAAGAGATCGGCGTTAAAGACATTGTTGGTCGTCTGTGTCATCATCAGACCCACCACTGCCCAACAGGTACGAAGTCGTCCAGAGACACGAGCAATCCTGCAGGAAAAATATGAGGTCCACACACACAGTATAAAAGGGAATCTGTATCGAGGGAATTTTTTAATAATATGATGAATAAATAGTAAGTCCATCTTTGCTAAAGCTTTAGTGTCAATAAAATGTATGTGTGCTTAAATCTATCAGTATTCTCTCGTGGTGTTTCTTTAAAGTGCTGGTGTTTCTTGCCTGGATAGCTGCTAAAAGACAGTTTTCCAGTAGCTGTGTTTGGTTCTGCAACATTGAAGTCCCAGTGTTTGTAGATCCTCATGGTGGCGGCGTAGGGTGTACCAACTGGAATGTGCAAACAGCAGGTTCTCAAAACCAGGAAGCCATCTGAGGATTCAGTATTACTCATTCAGTAACTATTCAAAGCACTGGGTCACTGCGAGTAGAGTGAAAATTGAAACTTTCTGATCATAATGAAAAAGTGGATGTGGCATAAACGGTCAGATAATAAAAACACTTCACATTTACAGAGCGTTTTGAACATAGATTAAATGCAAATGATTATTATGATTATCATCACCACGGTCATATCCTCTCCAAATTTCAATAAACTGCTAATATATGTGAACATCTGTCTACTATTTTGACCAATGATTCATGGTGTTGCTAGTCCTGCCCCTAGAAGGTTTGTCAGAAAAAACACGGAGACGACAGGGCGCCCTCTAGAGGAGAGTGCAGCTTTCCTAATGTAGCACCTCCTTCACTAAATCTTCTTTCTCTATTGTTGCCATGAGTCAGTGGAAGAGTTACAAGCAAATGAGATTATAAAACGCAGAATTTTTTCAAAAGGTTTGCACACTGTGACAAAGAAATGGCTACAATCAGAGCGAGTTTGCACCGATCAGTGAATGTGTGACAGAAAGAGGATTTTACACATATCAACTCCTGTTCTCACGTGCACTGGCTCCTGTTTCATCCTGAAGACAAAAATCCTGCTGCCCCATAAAATGCCATCAAGCTCAGCTTCAGCTGGCACTGTATCTATGAGTGCGACCCACCTGACCTCAGCCATCACAGTCTTTTCAAACTGCACCCTCGAGATCTTCAGGTGGCTGGCTCCTTCAGGTCCCCCCACGAGGCTCCGTACGACGAGGGACCAAGGTTCTGTTCAGCTGCACCACGACTCTGGACCTGCCTCCTGCCCAGAGCCAGGCACGGAGCCGTTTTTTCTCTTCGGACTGCCGCACGGAGCCAGCACGGAGCCGCACGGAGCCGCACGGAGCCGCACGGAGCCGCACGGTGGAGCCGCACGGAGCCGCACGGAGCCGCACGGAGCCGCACGGATCCTGGACTAAACCTAATCTAACACCTTTTTTATTTAGAAAAGCTTATTGTTGATGTTTTTTAGCATTTAGCAATTTATTTTTGGTTTAAAGTCCTTGTTTTTATTGTAGCATCTGAGATTCTATTCAAATTCTTGAGAGTGTGTGAAACTGAATCTTTTTAGAAATGTCGTATTTGAGGGGCAAGATGTGTTGTGTTTGATGCATGGACCATATGTTTGCAGGTCTTTCATCCATCTACAACAAACTCTTCTCTTACTCAACATCCGCCAGTCCAGGGACGACAGGTGGAAACTAGTATTTTTGCTCTAGTACTAGTACCAAACATTTTTTCTTTGACGTTTTTTTGTTAGGTCAGTGTAATGTTGTGCCACTGTCCCTGTCCAAATAAAAGCAGATCATACCAGACTATGATGGGTTTTTGGTCGTTAAAATTGTCTGATATTGGGGCAAACGCTGTTATGGTAAAGCTGCTAAAGAGAGAAAATTATTGAGACCATGAAATTTCACAAAAGCATTTTCTCACATAAACAGCTATCACTGAAACTTCTAGCAAAAGTTTTTTTCTTCCCATCGGTCACTTTGTTCTTAAGAATCATGGAAACCGTCTCAGACACTTGACCCTCTGTCATGGTGCAACATCAGAACCACAGAAAAGAATAAGTGACGGGAGCTAAAAGTTTAAACCACAGAATATGTTCGTGGCTCGGGTTTTGAAATCAGAAACAGGCCCTTTACCCAAAATAAACTCCTGATCCCTGATGTAAAAGCAGGTTCAGTTTGTAGGTTTGTGTTGTTTTGTTTTTGTCGTCGTCTCCTGACCTTGATGAGGGCGGAGCAGTGCCCCATCCCCGGAAGTTTGAGGTCTCGGAGCGGAGGGGTGGGACGGGTTCAGGGCTGGGATCAGATCCAGCAGGTCTCCCACTGCGTTCAGGAACTGAACGTCAAACTTTGAGAGCGGCTGTGGGAAAAACAGCAGATAAACACCTGTCAGAGCATGAACTACAGTGAAACATATTAGAATTTAACTGTATTTTATTTTCAATTGTCTTGCTTTTTCCTGTAGGAGATTATTGTCCGTGACCTTTTGCTGCATTTAAAGTCATGAATTGAATGAGTCTATGTGTTTGTAGATGTATATGTTTTTTTTCCTTCTTTTTTTCAGCTGAATAAGAAGATTAAACAAACATTTAATTTATGTCCTAATCGAAGATGAGGTAGGATTTAATCAGTTTTGTTCTTCCTTCTCCTTTTCAAGCTCATATCAGAACAAATTTGTGAAATGTGCAAGAAGTTTACCTGATACATGTGCTCGAAATAAATAAGTAAAAGAATAAATAAAACAAAAATAAATAAATAAAATAAATATAAATAAATAAATACAAATAAAAATGGATAAAATAAAATACTAATAAATAAAAATAAAAAAACAAAAATAAATAAAATTTAAATAAAATAAATGAAATAAAATAAAATAAAATGAAAAGAAAAGAAAAGAAAAATAATTAAATGAAATTGCAGATAATTTGTGGTGAATGTAATTTTAACAGAGGACAGTGGTTAAATACAGAGATAACACTGACAAACATAAACAAACAACCACTTAATCCATTCTCTCTGAGCTTTTTAGTGTAACCAGTTCCTATTTCTGGAGCCAGGGCAAAGTCCGACATGCAGACTCTGCCCAGACTTTAGTAGCAGGACTTGGATCACAAACTATTGGCAGTTATAGTCGTGAATGACATCTATGCAGTTTAGCTGGAAATTGTTGACGAATATGATACATGATCACTTCCTTCTGATGAACGATCACTTCCTTATTTTTATAGCAACACAATGAAAGAAACCAGTTTGTAAATGTCAGTGTTTCAAAAGAGCACGCCTTTCACTTTACTCACCGGGCTTAAATTTGGAGTAGTAGTAAAAAACAAGGTTAAATCTGTCAACTGGACAAAAAGTCGCAGGACTGAAGACGTTTCGCTGCTCGTCCAAGCCGCTTCTTTGGCTTTACTCTGGATCAGACCTGGACGACTGAGGGATTCCACAGACATCTTTTGAACCTCTGTGTTTTAAAGCGTAAAAAAAACAAACCTTTTTTTCCAGATTTCTTTCTTGGCCCAAGCATTGACTCCAGCCAGCAGCCCGTCCATCTGAGCCGTGATGAATCCTGCGTGTGCCCAAAGAGGATCTTCACTCTGCTTCTGTTTCACTTGGGATCTGACCCATGCATCCTGTTTCCTACAAGTACAATTTAATCTGAGTTAAATATCATGATGCAAAACAGAAATTTAACCTAAAGAGCAGCAGCTTACTCCATGAAAGTCTGAACAAGGCCAAGTGTCCCATTGTCACGGATTAACTGTGGAAACATGTTGATGTGGTGATCCATCATCTGCCTGAATTTACAAGCAAAACAAAACACTTAAACTACAGCTGAAGATGACAGCAGTAACACTTGCCTATATAGGTTATATAAGTGGATTTAGATGAAGCACGAGACATTTCCAATAGTGCCCAGGCAGCACATTCCTGACACTTACTGCCCTGTGAGGAAACCCTCCAAGTATCCAGCCAGAAAGAAGGTGATTTCATCTTTCTCCCTGGTCTGTCCATAGCCCGCGCGGATCTCCAGGACACTCCAGCCCGTGCTGTGCTGTTTAAGGTGTTATTGAGGTAACCATAAGCATCTCCCTCAGTCTCCAGAACTCCCTCCCTCAGCACCACAATTTTGTGAGTGGGATCCCAGTAAACTGTGGCTGCAGACACTGAAACACATCCATAAAACAACAGTGTTTGCACAGATTTACAGCATGTAGGGCCTATGTAATAATTAAAATATAAAAATGCACAGCCACAGTCAATAATACAACTGTGTCAATACTGATTTACTGCAGTAATGTTAAAGAAATGTGTGTCAAAGGCAGGAAATAGACAAAATGAACTGGTAACAACACATTTCCGTCAATAAACTATAAAGACTCGACTGTGCATGATATTAGAGTCACATACGTCACTGTACTGTACTGTATGTAACTGTGTGTCAGAAACATGATATAATCCACACTAGAGCGTTTCCTCAGTCACATGATCCTGACATACTCACTGTTTGGAGCAGAGATGGTCCCAGCAGAGCAAAAGAATCACAGATAAAGCACAAATACAAGGCCAGCGGGTTAAAAACATGTTGGAAGTCTACGTTTTCAGCGATCTAGAAGAGTAGAAGTGGAAGGAGCTACGAAACTACGAAGGACTTTCCATTTAGCAGCGGAGGGATTTTTGAGGCGGTGTGTGTTTCCTGATTGGTTGAGTTTGATAAACACCGGTGTGTACTGCGCTGTCTGGTGAATGGAATATCTGCAAGAAAAGTTATATGTAACTATATATTATACGGCTTAAACAGTCAAAAGCTTCGTACAGTAGCTTTTTGACTGTTAAAATGAGCAAAAACAAAGTAAAAAAAAACATTTCACACCCAGATGGGACTCGAACCCACAATCCCTGGCTTAGGAGGCCAGTGCCTATCCATTAGGCCACTGGGGCTACGCTGCAGTGCATGAAATAAGATTAAATATAAAGGGTCAACGGAAAACAGGCGTTCAAAATACATTTGTCAAACGATATAAGGCAAAACTAAATAAAACTTTCTTTTTTCCAAACGTTACTTCACTGGCTCTTCTTGACTGGTTCTACCTTCTTGTTTCGTAAATTTTCCATTTTTACGTGGCGTGAAGCAAATACTAAACGTTTGTTTTGTAATTTTCTTCGTTAATAACTCACAGTTTCGTTAAAGCTGATGTTTTTTTAAAGGTTTACGCGTTTTTCTGGGTTTTTCGCTTGTGAGCTCGCGACATCCCTCTAGTGGCGCAGAGAGGTATAACCACAGCTGCACATCATGAGTAAAACTGAATTAAAAAAAACTCACATTTGTTTATCTCTCAAAATCCCAAACTTCACAAATTTAAATGTTAATCATATTTTATATTTTGTGAATGATGTGGATAGAAACGTAAATGACACTGTGAATATTGTTTTCCTATTGGTTAAATACCATGTCCATTGCTGTAAATCTAGAGTCTACCCTCTGCTTTCAACATTTTAAACTATTCTACTCCTCCATGAAATTGCTTAAATCTTTCCGTGCAAAAAAAATAAAAAAAATAATAATAAATGTATTCGATGTCTCAGCTTCTTTTATTTGAATTCTGGTTTTGTGATTTGGGTGTGCTTTTTCTTTTTTTTGTGCCTTACAGAAGCTGTGTTCCCACGTATTTGTTGTTTGTTTGTCATTACCTCTAGGGTTTTTTGTAATAATAAAGTTTAATTCCTCACATTTTACTGTTCATTATGCAGAACCGAGAATTGCTAAATTTCCACTTAAAATAATCTGGTGTAAATGGTTCTAACATATCATTAAAAAAAAAAATGTATATAAAAAACACATGCACCCAATTTTATGAAGTGTCTCATTTCAGTCTTACACAAACTGCCCCAATGACAATAATCTCATACTGCTCATGGTTTTCCAAAAGATCATTTTAATTATTAATTTAACCATAGAATACAGTGTATAGTGGGACACTTTGGATGCCATTCAACATATAACAAAAACATTAAATATATTACAATAAAACTCTCACATACACCTGTTTTCTGTGTAATAATTTACAGATTGTAAATGTAAAGCTATTGTGTAATCTGTTAAATAAATCAAAAAGCACACGTTAAAATATGTAAATATAAGATTAGTTGTTGACACGTCTGTAGCATAGCACTGGAAAATAACAACGTTTCATTAACGATACAATCGAACAGGAGCCACCTCCTCATCAGGACAGAAGGCACGTCTCATGTTTACAGTATTCTGCACAATTCAGATAAATTCAATATTCTGCATTCAGTCACAACTGATCCGACTCTAAAGTGAAATAACTACGTGATCTGGACCTGATACTCTGATTTTTGGGCCAATTTAAAAAGTGAAAACTGGTTATTTTAACCACACACTTAGTCGTCGTCAATCAGCTTCTCGGCGCCGTTCTCCACCTGTTGGACTGCGCTTGTTCCTTGCACCTGTTCACCGCCGCCTCCCTGCTCCTCCTCATCCTCGTCTGTGTAGGAGAAGGACTGACTGCTGTAGTTCAACGTGGTCCGGGACAGATCCACCTCGATGGGGAACACGTCCGCCTCCTTCAGCTCTGCGTAACACTCGTCGTAGTAGTGGGACATGCTCGAAACAAAGCGCTGCAGCTGGAACACGATGTCCTGGACTGTGTTTGAGAGAAGTCACAGAAACAAGGATAAATGAGTAACATTAATGTAAGTTACAAAAGGAAGCTGATGATGGAACAGTCACTCTGGTACATTTTTACTGCTTAGTAACCTGGAGATGCAGCTTTGCCTGAGATGTTCCACAGTATTGCATTTATTCACTTAATGCAGGTGTATTATACGACCTGTAACTTGGCTCAGCTCATCTCCATGGAGATAGATAAGCTTAATACTGAACGGCACATTCCAGGCAAAGCAATAATATCTCTCTGCTGGACGGTCTGCTACTAGAAATGTCACATGATGAATCTTTAACTTAAAATCCTGATAAACCTTTTTCTAGTACATGCATGGATCTAAAAATCTAATCATATTAAGTTTGTACGTAGTCAAGAGTGGAGTCCCTTCTGGTCACACACTATATCAAAAACATAAATGTAATTATTGTTGCTGCAAAAAGATGATTACGGTTTTGGTGACAGAGTGTGAGGATTAGTAGTAATGATTTGTTGAAAAGAAAGGACAGGAATCAATCACACTTACCATGTTTCTGATCAAGCAGCTCTATTTTCTCCAAAACATCTTTCCTCATTTTTGCAAAGCGGGCACGAGCTTCTTGGCGACATCTGAGAATCAAGCGATACTCGTAGTTGCCGGTGCTGACTCTGTACAAAGGTTCACCCATGGCCTGTGGGAGAAAACAATTTAAAATCACCAATTAAACAATACTTTAATACAAACAATTAGATAATATGATAGATAATTTGAGCATGTACTCACTATGCTGCTATACTCTTCATCATCCATTTCTTTGACCTTCAGACAATAAGACTAAAAGAGACACATATTTTACTTCACTAATTAAAGCTTCATTACAATAACTTGCTTAGTTTGTCTTACCAAATATTCAAACTTCACATCTAGGTACTTTCTGATGGTGAGCTTTGTGTCTGGGATGGCTTTGTGAAGGTACGTGTTGAGGTCATGGAGCATCTGTAAAACAAAGTCAAGACAATGAGATGAGAACAACGACATGTGGCGCTCTTTTCATCCATAACTCACAGGTTTGATGGTCTTTAGGAGCTGAATACCCGATTTTTCAATGCTACGGTGAGCATCTGCAAACTTTACAAACGCCTCACTGGCTGCTGCCTGTGGCTCTCGAACTCCGATGACAGAGAAGACGTCACCAAATGCTGTACAAGCAAAGAGGTGTAAACCCATTTAAACTAAATTCATTTGAAGACACATTTAAGCTGGAACACGGTTTAAAGAACTTGCAAAGAATGACACATAGACCCACCTCGATGAGTTTGAGAAAGCTCAAAAAAAGCTCTCAGGAGTCTCTTTGTGTGCTCCATAAGCCCTGAAAGAAAATTCAACATGTCACATCTAACTAGACATCAATTTCAGCATTTTATAACTCCTTAATTACCTTTGTAGAGTTCAGCTGTCTTTTCTAGTTCTTCCAGTCTTTTCACCAAACCATCTGTAAATAAATATCAGTCAGTCATAGTCAGAACAATCAAATTTAAGTTTAAAATCCACATTCTGAAGTCTCACCGTTGCACAAAATGGCTCTACTAAGTCCGAGGGCATCTGCTGTACCAGAGCTCATATTCTCAACAAGACGATGCTTTACTTTTTTCAGAACTAAAACACAGATATATGTGATTTATTTATTTTTAAACTAAATTATGAATGGGTTAGTGTAGAATTCAGGTGAGACCTATATCCAGAGATTTCCCTTGCTTTGGATCGGCTTGCAGTTTATTATAATGAATAACTGCTTCCCCCTGAAAAAACAAAGCAAAAAAACTAATGTAAAATGAATCATTATGCTGTGACTGTCAGAACTAAGCGTGGTCGACACTGGCAAAACAAACTAATCCTTTTATTCTTACAGTACTGTCTGACTTAATCCAGGTCCAGGAAGTCATGGCTTTTTTTTCTGCTTGTGCACAATGATTTCCTAAAACAACATATGCCACTAGTGCCACTTGCTTTTGTTCATTGCATCAGCTTCTCTAGCTCAGCCTCACCACACACATCATTTTCACCAGTTCAGAGGTGGGCTTGAACACTGACCATTTCACAGCAGGAAACGTGAGTACAGCCTTCATCATTACTTTAGATTTTTTATGAAACAAACTGACATTATAATTGATATTTACCTAAGGAATGAACTGACTAATAATCATAAATATTTAGGATGTACCTGAACAGCTTGAATCATCTTGGCTACCTCCACTTTTGTCTTTCCTTTCACTGGTTTGCCGTTTACACCTGTAATTTCATCGCCCGCGGCCAGTGTACCCTCCAAAGCAGCCGGAGTGTTATCAAAGACCTGGAAGAAAACATGGGCTTCATTTGACAATTAATGTTTTATATGAAGGAGTTATTTTTCAACAATCCTACCTGCACAATATAGAGACAAGGGCAGTACTGTGCCCCTCCCCCAATGCTTATACCAATGAGGTTGTTGGCATCTTTCTGGAGGCTCACTGTTCCTGGGACTGTTGGTATCCCACTTTTAACAACAACAAAATAATTAGGTTTTAAGTGTTTTTTTCTGTTTTAGCAGACATTTTATGAAATATATAAGTGCAATTGGACAAAACACAGTAGTGACTCACAGCTTGTCTTCTTCCAGCTCGTAATCCATGTCTGTGAACATTGTTGGACCTCTGAGAGAGCTGTGTTTGGGGACAAAGTAGAAAGTTAAAATACTGCAGGAGATGAGGCTGTGAACCTCTTAAAAACACATTTCAGACTGAGGGACGCGCTGTGGCAGGTGGGCCGACAGCTGCTAAACTACAAATTGGTAATAACAAGATCTTATTATTATTATTATAGATGGCAGGTTTCATTTGAAGAATATACTCAACCTGCCGCAGCTAATAAAGCAGTAACAGCAACAAACGACACTGAAATGTGATACCAAAGCTAACACTAGTAATGGATGCTATTAGCAGGTGGAGCATCCATTCAACACAAACAGCTAAAAACATTAATCAGACATTTGCATTACCTATTTTATGTCCACGCTCCGCGCCGCAGTTCTGAAACGTGTCTTAAAAGTCACGGATTTTATGCACTTTTCACCATTATTAAATACCGTAAAAAGCGCATTATTTACTTTAGTGCGTCACTTCCGGGAACAACCGGAAGCGTCGCCTTTCGTGGGCGTGGTCTGGAGATGGATTCTTGGTTCACTCCAACGATTTTAATTTCATTTAATTTTTATTTATTATTTTATTAAATGTTATCATTACAAAGTCTTCCACTTCCACAGGTTTTAAAAATTGTATTTATTTTTATTTTTATTTTATTTTATTAAACGTTATCATTATAAAATCCTCCACAGGTTACTAGCTTTTAACGGTTGGTCATTTAAAGAGTTTAAATCATTTATGAGGCACATATAAAAGGCAAATCCCGCATGTTCTGTGCATTATAATTTCAACAACTCCACAATGCAGCTAATCTTCTACTTGTAATAATCTTTATAAAGTGTTCAGTCCCTGAATGATCTTTGACAGTCTTTAAAGTATTCATAACTCTGTAAGTATAAAGGTCATGGTAACAGTAGTCATCTAAAATTAATTTGAAAAAAAATAAGTAAGTGAATAAGTAAATAAATAAGTAAGTAAAAAAAAAAAAGTAAGTAAATAAATAAGTAAATTTTAAAAAGTAAGTATATATATAAATAAGAGAGTAAGTAAGTAAATAAATTAATAAATGAATGAATGAATAAGTAAAAATCATGTTTATTCTCACATTTGTTTGCTCTTTAGGAAAAAGGCAGTCCTCTCCATTAGTCTGTGGAATTCTCAGCAAAACCAGCAGAAACATGGTGAGATGGATTTTTTTTAATAATTATCTAATAGTCTTGATAATTTATTAATACAGTCAATGGTCTTGACCCACTCGATAATGTATTACACAAGTTTTTCGTTCTTATTTCTGTTATGCCTGTGTGTAATTATAGTGTTAAGCTGTTCTGGCTGGTTCATCATGTCCCGATTGTAATAAGGACATTTTGTGTGAATTTGAATATTTTTTGGCAGGAACTTGAGCTGAAGAATATGGAATTGAAAGCTGGAGACAAGTTGAAAATAAAAGGCTTGATCCTGCATGATGCTGACAGGCAGGTCTAAAGTTAACTTCACAATATCAGTGTAAAATGAGATAAAACTTGCAGACTACTTTGTTTCTTTGTTTAGATTCCAGATTGACCTCGGTTATGACGAGGAGGACCTGGCGCTTCATTTCAATCCCCGTTTCAATGATGAACTCGATGGAACTGTTTTTGTGTGTAACTCTAAGGCGGCTGGCTGCTGGGGCGACGAGAAACGGGAAATTAACAACACTCTGCAGAAAGGGGCTGAAGTGAAGGTACAGATGTGTGTGTGATTTATCCTGTCGTCTAGGTCTGATCCACAGTAAAAGCACTTCACTTCTACAACTTTTTGTCCAGTTTACAGATGTAACTTTTGCTTTTACTCAAGGTACAGATGTGTGTCGAATATATTACAGTTCAATTCAAAGGAAAATTGTGAGCAAAATAATAATAAAGACACATTTTTGATTAACACATGCACATTAGGATGAATAATAATGAGGTTAGATGCTATATGTTTCCTATAGACAAGGAGAAATATTTTTTTTACATTTGACCCATCCCTCAAAAGGTTAACTGGCCCGACGAACCATTCATAGTCGTGGATACAATGCAGATGTCATGCACAGTTTGGACAATATATAGAACAAATATTATGTGGATATAAAGGGTCCCAAAGCTAGTGTATAATTTGAGCTGGTCGGTTCAGGTTTTGTCATGTCACTGTATATTATTGAGTAAAACAAAAACACAATACCAATTTAAATAGCACAAATCGTAATTAGGACCAATTTTTCACACAGAATAATGTCTGTGTAGTCCCTTAGTCGTCCAGGTCTGATAAAAAAAAATAAAATCAAATCTGTCAACTGGACAAATCGTTGTGGAGTGAAGCCGTTTCGCTGCAGTTCTGGTCAGATTACTGCTGGACACTTATATCTGTCTGAAGAGAGGAGCTAACTACACTGAAACTGTAAACAGCCATTGTCTCCAGTTTCAGCCTTATTCAACCTTTAATGGCCCTACTATTGTTCTCTTTTGTTTCTTTTGTTTGCTTTGGGTCTGATGATGGACTCCTGCAACGATTTATCCAGTTAACAGATTTAACTTGGCTTTTGTGGTCATAATACTTCTGAAAAGATCAAGACTATTGTCAACAAGATTGTGCTCAAATGAGAAGACTATGTTCTGTTTAGATCAGGGGTGTCCAAACTGTGGCCCGGGGGCCAAATGCGGCCCTCAGACCAGATTTTATTGGCCCTCAGGCTCCTGCTGAACCGGCCCAAATGATCATAAGCAGAATTTTTTACAGCAAATTAAACTATTTCTACGACTATATCCTCAAACATCACATCTCAGTGCGATACAGACCTAAAATGAATGTGTTTAGTCTTATTAATAAACAGCGGCTCTGTCAAAGTCGGGTATAAAGCACCGCACTGCACCGTCTGTGGCTCTCTGCTTCAAATATGTTTCGAGATGTGGCCCTCGATAAAAAAGTTTGGGCACTTCTGGTTTAGACTATATTTATATTGATGATTAGACTCTTTTTTTTTTAGATTTTTGTATAAGTCAATGCAAAGTGTGAGGCAGATGATTTAGTTTGAAGTGAATATTCTGTTAAATGTGATTCTGTTCTGTTTGAATTCAGATCATGGTGACTTTTAGTGGAGACATGTTCGAGGTGGAGCTCCCTGACGATCAAGAAGTGCACTTTCCTAACCGTGAGAACATGGACGTCATCAAGTACCTGAGGATCAGAGGAGACTTCAAACTGACTTCCTTCAAGATCTGCTGAGAAACCTGTAATTACACACTAGTTATATCCACTGCCCTCTTTCCTAAAAATAAGCATCATAAAGTAATAAAGTAAAAAGTAAAGAAATCATTGTCGACTTTAATGCCTCGTATGCTGCAGTTGAGAAACTTAGACATTCCACATGAACTCACAACAAACAGCGTCACACATTCAATCACATTTATTTTATTTGTTGCATTTCTGTTAGTATTTGTTTCACATTTAGTTAAGTATTCTGTATTCTCCATTATGGCATAGCTGATTACAAACCACGTTCTGTACCATGTGTCAGATAATAAAATCCATAAATCAAACATTCCCAAACAAATAACACAAAAGTAGAGTACATGTATTTCATTATATCTTTAAATAAGTTCAGAAAAATTCAAATATTACTCCCAGTCACCTCTAGGCTGTACCATCCCTATTCCCCTGTTTCCTGATATTCTCTGTGCAGGACGGGCCGTGTTTGTCTGTCGCTAGGTGCAGATCTCATTCAGACTCTCTATCGCTTCCTCTTTAGTGTATTTCCTCCAGTCGTTTGGGATTTCTCCTTGACCCTCACATTTTAAGTCGTGGTACTCCTCCAGTTCCTTCTGAAATTGACAGATGAACCATTTCCAGTAGACCAGCTTTGATCCGTCAGGAGTGATTGACCATTCAGCGTAGTTCCCACCAGCACTTTGGTATTTTTTGTAAGGAACAGCCACATGTGCGAAGGACTGAGCACGAAATTTCTTATCACTGGCAACTAATGTTGAGCAAAAATCAATTACCATTTCCACCGTATCCCGCACGTGCCACCCGGTGATACCTGAGAGGCGATGGAAGAGCACCCTGTGCTTGTCAGGACTGTGATCTTTATTGTGTTGGGTGCAAACAGCAGCACAGAAGGGCATGTTTCCCAGCAGCAGTTACAAAGCTGATCAATCAGGATTTGGTCTGGCTGCAGCCAAAACTCGTTCATTTTAACCAGTGGGAGGTTTTTGAGGTCCTCAGTGATGGGACCAAGATTCTTCTCTATAGATTCTTTAAGAACGCTAAATGTTTTCACATCTCTAAAATTTCTAGTTGGAATTTGGCCAAAATTGAGTTTTTCTCTCAGTAAACTGTGAAATTCTTGCAGCCACACCTCTACGTCTCCTTCTTTCACTTTTTCAGTTGCCTTATTTAAAGCTTCGATCACATGATTTTGGATCTCATCAGCGTTTTTCTTCAGAAGAATCTGTACATTCTTCTCCCTGTGGATGTATTCCTGCACTTCTTCTTTGATGAAGGTCTCGATGTATGTCTTTGGTTTCTCTATGTAGACCACGTATCTGTTAAAGTTTCCTTTCTCTGCCAGAGATTTCAGCACATGTTTCTCTAAGTTCAGCCTGCTCCCACTAAACGCTGGGTAACTGTTCCTCATCACTTGAGCGATGTCGATGGCAGTTCTGTTACACACTGCCTCAGTCATGGAGGGCTTCAGTTTCTCACTGATCAACTCTGCAAAAACGACGGCTGAGGACTCTCCTTTGCAGAAGCCAGAGAAAACTGTGTAATGTTCATGTTTGTTTCGTTCCAAATACTTGTGTGTTTCTGTCTTCACAAACTTCTCGTGTTCTTGAGAGATCCATATCTCTGTCTTTTCAAAGATGAACAGAGTGAGATCTACAGTGAACTCCTGCCTCAGAGAGTATCTCCACTTTTTTTGAAACTTCTTCACACTTGTTTTAACATGTTGAGCCGTTTCTCTCAGGTAGTTTGTACTGTAGCCTTTTGTTGCCACAGGTTTGCTCTTGATGACCTCCACAGCTTCTTCTTCCACTGTGGAGATGAACTCTGAGATGTTTTCTTTTGGCGTATCACCGTCTTTCTGCTCAACATAAGCTGAGTAATCTCCAACCTTTGACAGATTCTTGTAGGATTTTGACGTTTTACGTGTGTGAATTAAGGTTGACTCAAAGCCAGCTTCTTGAAGAACCTCAGTTTGATCGTGCACTAAGTTTATTTTTTTAACACGTTTTACATGTTCCTCCAGTTCAAGAACATACTTTTGCCAAATAGAGTTGAATTGTTTTTTTAAATCTCCGTCTTTCTTGTCGTTCTTTAGTTGCTGAGCAAGTTCCTGGCATGTTTGAAGTAACTGTTCTTCTAATGTCATCTTCTTGTCCTTTAGCTTGTCATTTCTTTTCTTCTCTTCAAGAATATCATTCAGATTTCTCTGTGTTCTTCTGACCATTTCATCACAAAAATCTTTAATCTTTTGTTCGTGTTGGTTTTTCCATTGAGCCAACAGGTCTTTTTGTTCTTTTCTGTCAAAGTATTGGGACATAGCACGTTTTATTTCCTCATATTTCCTGCTAATTTGCTCATAAAGAAAAGCATAATTAATTTTGTCAACTGTCCCATTTTCAATTTTTGTGTGAAGCTGTTTTTCAATGTTGAGCATTTCACTCCTCAGGGCCCAGGTCCAGTTTCCAAAATCAACCTCAAGTTTTCTGTAAGCAGAGATCTCGATGGTATTTTTGAAGCTGAAAACAAAATTTTCATTTAGCAGAGCGTTCCAGAGATCCTGCACTTTAGTTTTGAACTCGGAGAGAGTGACTCCTGAAGACTTTGATGCTTTGGAGAGGATGAAGCTCTTCAGGTCTTGGACACTTACTCTGTAGGCTGGATTTGGAGGGGCCATCGGAGGACTTCCCTCCCACAGTTCAGCAAAGTACTTCACATCTTTTTCAGCATCAAACTCAATGATGTCACTGAAACTTGCAGCGTTACAAAGCTCTACTTTGGCAGCTAGTTTGACAATTTGGTCAAGTGTTTCTTTCAGTTTCTTTTTCCTGTCCAGGTTTTTCTCTGCAGCACCAACATCTGTCACATTCCTGTGAACAAACACACAGCTTGGGGAGAGCTTGACTTTCTTCATCCTCATGAAAGCCTGAACCACAATCTGCAGAACATCTTGCATCTCAGAGGGGTTTTCTCCAAAGATATTCACCAGAGTCATGTTTCCCACACCAACGGCAAATGTTGCTAATTCATTGTCACGTTGAACGGTTCCATTTCCTTTTGACTCTAGAGCTCGCAGCCCCTCAGTGTCCACCACGAGGATGTAGTCCCACTGAAAGTCTCTCCTGATGTCTTCTGACAGTTTGACCAGCTGCATGAAGGCTCCTCTGGTGCATCTGCCTGCACTGACTGCAAACTGGAGCCCAAACATGGCATTCAGCATGGTTGTCTTCCCACTGCCCTGTATGCCCAAAACTGACAAAACAAAGACCCTCTTGTCCCCCAGTCTGTGGATGAGCTGATCAATGAGACTGGAGATCCAAATTAAAGGGATGTGGCCTGCATCTCCATCCATCAGCTCCATTGGATGTCCTGAAATCATCAGCTCTGCAGCCAGCTCAGGGTATTTAGACCAGTCTGGCTGCTCCTTCTGTGGCTGTTTATTTAGAGACTTGTGAGCTTCATAGATCTGCTCCATTTCTCTAAAGGTGCTCGAGGCCACATGTCACTGACTGAAGTTTGGAAGATATTTTTTCAAGTTCTACTTGTTTAGATTTTAATTCTGAAGATTTGTCAGCTCTTTTCTTCAGGGCCAAGACCTCGGCCAACTTCTGCTCATAACTTTGTTGGACTGATGAAAGATTTTCTGTGGCATGAGCGTCCATTAAGATCTGTGTCCATGTGAGGTAATACTCTCTCTGTGTTTCAGACAAGGATGAGAGATGTCTGACAAAAGTGTCCATCAGGTCACCACTGGAAGCTTTGCACTGATCTTCTCTGAGCTTCTGTAGCTCATTTTGTTTTTTACATCTTTCTTTCTCAATATCTCCCTGGAGACAATACTGCTCTTTGTTGATTCTGCACCACTCCTGTAACAGTCTGCCCTGACAGGGGAAAAGACTGCTTTTTATTGTGGTCACATCTACCGTTTGAATTGTATTCATTACTTCTCTGGCGGCAGACAACGCTTTTGAGCAGCAGGGATCCTGTTCATCCACACGGATTCCAGTGTTGGATATTGAGTCAAGCTGAAAGGACTCACAGGGACCAGATAAAATGTCTCTGAGGATTCTTTTCAGCTCTTCAGAAACATTTGACTGGCCTCTGTCTTTAACACCAACTTTGTATTTTCTGTTGTTGAGTTGAATTGTACTGCTGCTGTCTTCATGCAGAACAATGAGCGGTTTGGGGGACTCCAGAAGGACAGACATGACTTCAGAACTCACATGGTCTTTTCTGAGTGTCGGGACAAAAACCACATTGACGGACGACTTGTCCATCAGGATATTCAGCTGTTTATCATGAGTCAGACCGTCTCCGTGAAGGTTGCAGAAGGCCACACAGTCAGTGAAGGTGTCGTTGGGTTTTCCAGCAGGGCAGTACCAGGCGATCTCTGCTACTCCGTCAAACAGAAGGCGACTTTTGGTGCTGCCAGGACAGTTTCTGTGGTAGAAGGTACTGTGGCGGTCATTAATCAAAGTGTTGATGAGCTGAGACTTGGAGGCAGACAGAGATCCCAAACAGAAACAGAACACCATCGGGGTCTGTGCGTTGCAGATGGGCATGGTCACAACTTTTGAGTTGTCTTTTCTCCATGTTTTTTGAATCTGTCTGAGTGTCCACAGAGGACACTCAATGCCCTCAGTGAAAGGGTCAGGCACCAGCAGAGGTAAGGCGTACTGACACTGGGACAGCTTTGTGACCAGCTTCTGCTTTAGAAAAGTGTCTGAGCAGTGGAACACTGCCATCTGCAGGTCCATAGGGTGGACGTGGTTAGATTCTGGTGAACTGCTGCATAACCCCTCTGTGCTAATATCATCACTCTGATCCCTAACCCAAATATACCTCGCCCTGTAGTCTAACATCAACAGTTTGTGCAGGTAAACAGAGAAGAGATCCCTCTCAGCTAAGTCTCGGTCATGTTTCAGAGCAGGACCGATCTGAAGAAACTCTGCAGACGTCAGTTTATGCTCAAATCTGTCATTTAGGTGCAGTCTGTCCAGAAGTGCTTGGATTCGCTGCACGAGAGTGTCCTGTAAGAAGTTGAAAATGATAAGATATTTGCTGTATATTATTCACTTGCTCATACAGTTTTACACTGACACTAATATTGAGTAAAAAGTTCCAGCTGATAAACTTCTCCTCAGCTCATTTTTCTTATCATTCCAGTAATAACTTGTTTTCATCACAACAAAGACACAGAGCTTTTTCTTATTCAATATTTTGCATTATTATAATTCAAAACAATATTTTTCTTACCTTTTTGTCGACTGAATCAACTGTGTCTTCAAGTGTGGCTCTTTGTTCTGCAAGAAAATATTTCTTGAGTTTTTTCTTTTATATTTGTTTGACTGTGTATGATTATTGTTTTTCCGGGGTAATACCTTGTAGATGAGGGTTTATGTTAATCTTCACTTGCACAAGGCTCTTCTCATCTCCAGCCAAGACGGTCACACTGTCGTCCTAAACAACGATGGACGAGTAAAGACATAAATAGGTTTTTATTCCACATTTTTTTACTTTTTAATTACATCTTCCACTTTTATAAATCACTTATCTAAATGCACTATATAATATACACTCTACAGTTTATTTATTTTATTTCTTACCTTGAGAGTGAACACTGGTCTCTTCTTGTTTAGTCGAACTGCAAAATGTCAAAAAGTTTTCAAAACATGGCACTATTACTTAGTACTTTTACTGATATGTCACATGCAGAAATACTTCACATTTATTCCGACACATCAGATCTCACCTGATTCATGCTCCTCTGTTTTTTGTTCACTCTCCTCCTGCAGAAATAAAAGCAGAAAATACACTGATATTTACAAAGACCCTAAACTTTTATCTGTAGGTTGTAACAAATCGCATTTATTCTCATGTCATTTAGAATAACTAAAATAGTTATCTTGAATATACAGAGTGTCCATAAAGTTAGACTTGTCCTGTTGTACTCATTTTCTGTGAGTTCCTCAAACATTCCCAGACGTGTTAAATATATCGTACTGAACAAAGACACGGGATATTACTGCAGTGAAGTAAAAGATACAGATGTGATGGAACCACTGATGAGGCTCTGCTACAGCGAAACACGACCAGAAACAGTCTCGTCTCGATGGGCTTCGTGCGACTAATGGAGCCTTTTAGAGGTGTGTTAAATGAGGTAAAAACAAAAAACTAAAACACCTAAGAAACCACTGAATGTAATAGAACAAGTCTAATTATAATATCTTATCAATTGTCTTTGTAACACATTGTTTTAATTGTAAAGAGACTGTGAGGACACCTGTATTAAATATATTGATATATATTCTTTAAAAAGTACACTATGCACCTTGCTGGTGGAGGATACACTCGTGCCCTTGTCACCTTGTCTCAATACTAATGTTTTAGCTTTGCCTGAAATTTTCCTCAATATGGCATTAAACGGTCTCCATGGAGATGAGCAAGTGATGCCACGAGGCCAAGTTACAGGTCAGGTCTGTTGAGAGGCTGCCCTGCTCAGAGTAGGAATGTTTTCTATGTCTGTTTTCAGAAATAAAAAACATCTGACATTGAATAAAGGAAAGATAAGTTTGTTGCCGTACTTTAAAACACCACAGGCGGCGAACTCTTCACTGTGAAGGTTACATCATGCACTTTTAATAATAATATTCTAATAAACATCCAATAATATGAAAAAGAGTCACCTGAACTTTGACCCCAGAGGGGGGGGACTTGACTTGGACTTTGACGTCAGAGTCTGAAGCCTCCACCTGCACCTGAACTTTAAAGTCCTGAGACTCCACCTGAACCTGCACCGAAAAAACTGGCTTGTCTCTTGGACGGCGTGGACTGGTCTCTACCGTCAGAATCTTCATCTGGAAGAGAACGAAACGCTCAGAACACGTCAGCGGATATACGAACAGTAACAGTGTAAATGTTCTGTACTTTGTGCTGGTGAGTCCATGGTCACCTCGTCTTCAGCGTCGGACTCCCTGCATAAAAAGAAGAATTATAAATTTTATATATATATATATATATATATATATATATATATATATATATATATATATACATATATATATATATATATATATATAATATATATATATATATATATATATATATATATATATATATATATATATATGTATATATAAAAAATAAAAATTATAAAAATGAATAATAATTAAAAAAGAATGATAAAAATAATTAGCTGCATACAATTCCAGTAGAAGATCATACAGATAATTGTTAGATAGTGAAAGTGTAAAACTCACGTTTTCTGCTGTTGAGCCTCTGTATCAGGAGCATTTCAATGATTTTTTATCGGCCCGTCCCCGACAAACTCCTCCTACTCCTCTTTGTGAAACAAATGTTAAAGTTACTTACAAGTATTTCCTTGCCAAGTTCAAAATATTTTGGCCTGAACAAATGAGGAAATAAAAAGTGTTACCTCAGATTACCCTGTTTTGCATTTCTAACTGTAACAAAGAAAATAATAATTGTGCTGCATGTGCTGTCTCTGAACACTGAGTTTTCTAACAAAGCCTTCTTAAAGGTGCAGTATGTAACTTTCCTGGTGGATGGTTGGCCTCCTGCTTGTCACAGGGATGAGCAAGTGGTGCAACCAGGACAAGTCACAGGCCAGATCTGTGGAGAGGTGACCCAGCTCCCTGCAATTCTGAAATAAATGCAAAATAGAGAAGTTCCTGCCAAAGCAATGTGCATGAAGAAAAGAGAAAAGCAAATTTATTTGTACAGCACAATTCATACACAAGGTAATTCAAAGTGTTTTACAGAATAAGAAAGACATTAAAATCACAATACAACAAATCAAAACACAAATGATCAAATAATCATCATAAAATTAATATTAAAACAGAAGAGTGCAGAATAAAACTTTCAGTCATATGCACAGATAAACAGAACCGTTTGAGCCTGCACAGGCCTCAAAGCAGAGGCCCATTTTAACCTTCATCGGGGCAATGGTCCAGAACATTCAAGACACTGAGAGTCACAGAGTTCAACAAATCATCAACAAGAACATGAGGCATTTTCAGAGTGAATCATTTCATGAACAGTTCACCTGTTTTATCATTTCTGTGTCTCCTCTGAACAACAGGACCAGCCGCTGGTTTGGGAATAACAGACAAGTCAAAGAAGACACAGAAATGATCAGAGCAACATCCTCCACACTGACATTTAAATATGTAGTACTTTTGTGATGAGCAGGTCCAGAGTCTCTGGTGTGGGTGGCTCCTGACATGAGTCAGACCAAAGATTCACAGAAGGGAACGGAGGGGAGATGGAGAGGAGACGTTGGGAGACGGAGGGGAGATGGAGAGGAGATGGAGAGAACACTTTCTTGTGATGCTGGAAGGCCGTTGGTCAGTGTCCAGATGAGGCCTGGGCCCTGTCTCGTCCATTTCAGCTGGAAAAGGGAAACTCACCAGTTTATGTTTTTTAGGTATTTTTTAAGCTCCACTGAAATAAATGCAAAATAGAAAAGTTCCCATCAAAACAAAACTATCTTTATGGAGAAAAGTCACAGTCCACCTGCTCTTTAGGGCGGAGTCAGTCAGTGAAGCTTTTAAACTTGTGAATGAAGGAAATGAATAATTAGATCTGGTCAAGAATGAGGAAGATTTTTCCCCCTTTAGTATTTCCTCATGTTTGTCAAGCAGCGTCAGTGTTTCCTTTGGAAACACGTTGACTCTCACGTTACATAACAACTTAAGTTTAGCTCTAAGTTAAAGCAGATTCACGAGGCCGGTGTGTTTGGTCAGAGCAGGTCCTGATGTCTCAGTCCATGCTGCTGTTCTGTGTTGTGTTGATATTTTGTTGTGTTATTGTGTTGTTGTCTTGTTGTCTTGTTGTCTTGTTGTGTTGCTGTGTTGTGCTCATCCAGAACACAGCACAGACTGAATTTTGACTTCTTTTTCTTTCCTGATGCTCGGAGCTGTCCTGTCCTGATTTGAACAGGTTTTTCCTGGTGAGACTTTTATTTCACCTGAAAGTCAAATCTTCATCTACAAAGACAAACGCTCAAAGGACGATGTTATTTGGAAATGCAAAATGTTTAAATGGAGTTCTTCAAATGTGCCAAACAGCCTAAGCTCTGTTCATATACCATTTTTAGTTCATCTCATAAAAGCTAAAATCCCATAGTTTTTATTTCTTGATTGACTTTTTACAATCTTTTTGTGTCACGATCCACGTGGCTTCTGCCCTGTTTTGTCTCCTGTCCCGCTTTTCCCCTCCCCCACCTGTCGGAGCTGGCCTTGGGCGGAGCGTCTTGCTCCTCCCACATGCACCTGGGTCTCATCAACGCAATTACCACCACCTGCTGCTGCATAAGAGACCAGGAGACAGACACTCGATGCCAGACCGTCCACGAACCAACGTGACTACCTAGCTCCTTCAGTTTTGCTGTTGCCAGACCCTGCTTCCTGGAATTCTCCTGCACCTGCTCCTGGCTCCGCTCCGACTCAGCTCCTGCTCTCTCTCTGGTACAGTGCAACTCTGCTCAACTCGTCTCCGGACTTCACCCTGCACTCGGCCCTTCGTCCTGCTCCTCGCCCTGCTCCGCACCCTGCTCCTCGCCCTGCTCCGCACCCTGCTCCTCGCCCTGCTCCTCGCCCTGCTCCTCGCCCTGCTCCGCACCCTGCTCCTCGCCCTGCTCCTCGCCCTGCTCCTCGCCCTGCTCCGCACCCTGCTCCTCGCCCTGCTCCTCGCCCTGCTCCTCGCCCTGCTCCTCGCCCTGCTCCTGCTCCTGCACTCCTCGTCCTGCTCCTCGTCCTGCTCCTCGCCCTGCTCCTCGTCCTGCTCCTCGTTCTGCTCCTCACCCTGCTCCTCGTCCTGCTCCTCGTTCTGCTCCTCGTCCTGCTCCTCGCCCTGCTCCTCGCCCTGCTCCTGCGCCCGCACTCCTCGTTCCCGGACCTTGGCTTCGCACTCAACTCCCAGTCCCGGCCTGCCCACACCGCGCACCGCTCCACCAGCTGCCCGCCACTTCTGCCCCTTGTCTATTATTCACAAAACTGTAAATAAACACTGTTAAACCTTCCCCGGTACCGCATCATTTGGTCCTCCTGTCTGCATTACGACATTTTGGCTCCAAAATCTCACGTGTGAACCTCCACGATGCCGTGACACTGATGTGCAGATACTAAGAACCACGGCCCTGATCCTGATTTACTTTGGACACAGTTATAGACGCTCGTCCTTTTAAGACACTGAAACTCGACTGTTGTTCTGGCGAACGCTGAAACTAAAATGAGGAGCAAAACCTCAAATCAAAACCTCAAAGGACAAGAAAACATGGACATATGAAGTCTTCAGGATTTGATCTATCAGTTTAAAAATGTTCATCCAATGGGAAAAAAATTATGTGAGATTGAAGTTGAAATGATAGAAAATCATCTGCAGTCATCACAAAAGCCTCTGTCAACACTGACACGTTTAGCAGAGAAACGTCTTCTCTCCTACAACGATCTGTCCAGTGACAGATTTAAACTTCATCTTTTGCTGAAGATGACATTAATGTGGTGATTTGGCCTGTCGCTTTGTGGTGATTTGACCTGTCGCTTTGTGGTGATTTGACCTGTCGCTTTGTGGTGATTTGACCTGTCGCTTTGTGGTGATTTTTCTGAGTGGAATGAGGAAGAGTCTAATCCACAGACATTTCCTTAATTTATAAAAGTTGTTGTGTAACTCGACCTGAGCATCTAAAAGCCATGATTCACTTTTGTTTTGAATCTGAATCAAATAAAGCATCCCATTTAAAGTGACATTACAAACATGTTATTTAGTTAATAGGCCAAAAACAAAAACACATTATAGCTGAAACATGATTTATTTTTCTGTTATTTGAACAGAGCTGAGTCTGTAGAGTTGAGTCTGATTGTTCAGCCGACACAGGGGCAGTGCTCTCATCAGTTTGAGTTCATACTTTGATCTCTTCCTCATCCTCTGAAGAAGTCGATGCTGACTTCGTCCTGTGGTTACAGACAGGAGACGCGTTACCATGGTTACAGACGGGAGACGCGTTGCCATGGTTACAGACAGGAGACGCGTTGCCATGGTTACAGACGGGTGACATCCCCCCTCTGCTCCTGTGGGTGAAGGATGCTCCTCCATAATGACGGGACAGGACGTGTGCGGCTCTTTGAAAACTCTCGGGCTCTATCCCGCACTCGGACAGGTCCACAGAGCTCCTGTGCTCCTGTGTGAAGTCTGAGCCACTGCAGCGCCCCCTGCTGTTCATGTGTCTGCTGTACATGCTGACACAAGGCTCAGGTGATAGGACCTCAGGGCTCTGTACAGGTGTCTCTGAGTCGTCCTCTTCTTCCTCGTCTTGCTCCTCCCCTTCCATCTGTGTCGGGCTCTGATTGGTCGTCTGGAGGCAGCGGTGGATGTCAATCATGCTCAGCACCTCAGTCATGAGGGAGGGTCCCAGGTCGAGGGTGAAGGAGGTGAGGGAGTCGGAGCGTGGCAGGGAGCCCCGGCACGACTCTCCATCTGGGCCTGGTCTGTCCCGGGACAGTCGAGGCAGCGTCACGAAGCCCGACTGGTAACCTGTCCACACAAAACACAGAACTCAGAAAGTCACTTATACAACGTTCAGTTTGTGTGATCAGTGTCAGTCTGATCAGTTTTGTGAGTTAAAAGTACAGAGCAGTTATGAGCTAAGACAGTTTTTCTTGGGTTTTCTACAGAATTGACCAAACGACCATAAGAAGACAGTGGGCTTTACTCCAAATGTAAAGATTTCTACAACCTTAACAGACACTGCACTGTGAAACAGACCTAAAATATCTAATAAAAGAGGCTCTGTCATAAATGCACTCGTCTAAATGACTCTCAGTTATTACAGTTTACTATCTATTATACAAAGCAAAGTGTAGCACAGACATCCATAAGAGCAAAGGGAGGAAAATCTACCGTTCATAGAAATGAACAGTTCAAAACAAAATGAGCAATCGTCCTGAAAGGACAAACAGGAAGAGTAGAAGCAGTGGCAGTTTCACATTTTCACCAGACGAAGGCAGTGTGGGATAAAAAACGAGCTCAAACAAACACTGTGCAACTCCTAAAAGAGGAGTAAGAATGACAGTGTTACACTGGGGCAGAAAGACTGAGGAGAACTAAAAAACTATTAACCAACAGAACTGAACGAGGCTGAATCAGGACAGAACCAGAGCTCTGTGACACTGTCCCGTAGAGAACTGACTTTTACAGACTGGACTCTGGATCAGCAACATTTCTATCCTTATCACCATTGTGTAAATAAACTGATTCATTAAATATCATCACATAAATATCATCTAGTATCCCAACTTCAATAATATTCTATAAAAGTGTTGCTGTAAAGATGTCAGCGTAGTATAAAGTGCAGTGTAGTTATCTGTTAATAACTATTACAACATTCCAGAGAATAACATCTGGAACAAACTGCATCATCACTGAAATGTGAGCAGACCCCGCTCCCTGGAAAGACCCTGATGCAGTGAGTAAGGGGGTGATGTGAGGGGATTTCCAGCCTGCTCGTCCTCACACTGCTGCCTGCTGCGCTCTGATTGCTGAAACATGTTTACTGATAGTTACTGAGATGTAAAGAAAAGCCACTTTGTCGCTGAAACCAGCTGTGCACGTTTGTGTTTAGAGGAGTTGTCGGGGTAACGGCAAAACGACCATGAGGAATGTGGGAATAAAATCATCTTCATTCACTATTACTGAGCTCTGACATTTACAGGACAGAGGTGATTTATGGGAGACAAGCACGGAGCTCATGTGGTGAATCATTTACACTTTAACTCAATTAAAATGACACTTAAAACATGTGCGTGAGTTCAATAAACAGACTCATCTTTCAGTAAAAGAGCTTTGTTTTCCCAGGACAGTACAGACCCCCGCGGTGCACAACCAGCTCAGTTATTAGTGTTTTAACTGTTCTGAGCTATGGGAGTAGTGTAGAATTTAAAGTTTAGAGCTGAAAACAAGAGGACTGTGATGAATGTGTTGTAGTGTCTCACATTTTTGCATTAATTCAGACCCGTTTGGCTCATTTTGAGGTGGTGACTTCCTCAAACCTTTGACCTCTGGTGACCCTGGTCTGGTCAAATGGGTGTGGTCTAAAGGTTAAATCTACACCTGCACTGCCAAAAATCTAAAGGTGACAGCGCTAGTAAAGGTTAAATCTTGTATTTAATCTATACTCAGTGTGTGTCACCTTTTTGTTACCTTTTAGCTTTTGGTCTCCAGCCTTTTGAGAGAAATAAACACATTTGGGAGACCCCTGAACACAGTTTTTCTGCTCTCAAATCCACAGTATATCCTCATGAACCAACCACAACACGTCAAAGGATAGAAACAAACCCAAAGCTCACCGTAAGTACAAAGAGCATCATCTGTAGAGCTGAAGGAGGTGGTTAACACGGCCCTCTGCAGACACCCGCCCGCAGAGTCCACCATGTTGAGCTGTGGCAGGGAGATGGCGTTCTTAATGATGGGCGACACTTCTGGGGGCGGAGACGACGGGTCACGTGCCCCGCCCCTCGGGCACGGTCCAGAGTTCTTACGCACGTGTTTGAATCTGCGGGTGAAAAAACCAGTCCTGGAGCTGGTGGAGTCTGGGCTGCCCGGCTCCTTGATCCCCCCTCCTCCATAATTACTGAGGAAAGACGTGTCCCCAAAGACATCGCCCCCGCGCCCGACGTGCATGGTGTGGCGGAAGTCTCCCATGGGCGGGCCGATCATGTCCACAGACAGGTCACTCTTGAAGCGTCTTTTGGCCTGGGAGCTGGACACAAGGCCCTTTATGCCGGGCAGTTTAGCCAGGCTCATGGTGCTCTGCTCTTTATGATCAGGTGTTTTTTGTTTTTTTTAAATTAAGTCTCAGTTCAGCTTCAGCAATCTGTAAAATAAAAGAATAAAGTGTGAAGTGTAAAGACTGAAAGGACAAGATCATGGATACAAGTGGCCGAAATGGACACTTCCTTAGAGATAGGGTGAGGAGCTCAGTCACACGGAGGAGCTCGGAGTAGAGTCGCTGCTCCTCCATGTTCAGAGGAGCAGCTGAGGCTCAGGATACCTCCTGGACGCCTCCCTGGGGAGGTGTTCATGTCCCACCGGGAGGAGGCCCTGAGGAAGACCCAGGACACGCTGGAGGGACTATGTCTCTCTGGTCTGGGAACGCTTTGGGGTCCCACCGGAGGAGCTGAGGACATGTCTGGGGTGAGGGAAGTCTTGGAGTCCCTGTTTAGACTGCTGCCCCCGCAACCCAGCACCGGATAAGAGTAAGAACATGGATGGATGGATGGATGCATAGATGGATAGTCTGGCTTTTGGCTTTTCGTCTGCAACTTCTGTCACTCAAAAGTAAAGGTCTGAACGGCAGATTATTTTTAATTAATTAAGTGTGATTAGGCTGAGTCACTGCATTAATTACCTCTATTTTTATTACAACATTTTTATTATATCTTCTAAATCCAATAAATTCAACCAATGAATGATTAGATTATGTGCAGCCTTAACAAGCTAATGTGATGAAAGTTTAATAACTGACGTCTGTGCCCCACAGCCTTCAGTCTGAGCAGAAGAACACAGGAATGTCCGCTTCATCTCAGCTGCCAGAGTTTATGTGGTGTGGGCCTGGCAGAGCGTTCACTTTTAGCTCTTTGTGGACAGAGGGAGAAAAACAACAACCACAACTGTAAATAGATTGGAGATTGGGATCCAACATGTCAGCTGCTGTGTGGGACGTGTGGCTAGAAAATCAGATGTTTGGAGTTGAAGATGCAGCATGTGAAGGTTTTAACACAGCTACAGTGTCACAAAAGAGAAAACAGGACAGATTTACAGAGAGATTTTGGCAGTAAATTCAATGCTATAATGCAGAAAAAATCAAACCTGTACGACCTCTGGAGTCACTGGCCTGCATCATTTTATTGCAGAAAACATGCACAACTAAGTGTATATATATTTTGTTTACCTGTGAGACTCTCTTTGCTCCGATTCACCGACAGACTTCTCTTCTTGTCGACTCTTTCCTCCATTGTTTTGTGCTGCAGAGGTTGATCCATGTGTGACAGGGACATGCAGTCACCACGTCTCTTATTCAGACCCAGTGAGATCTACTGGAGCAGGACACCGTCTTACATGAACAGACGCCTGGAGTAAAACGTCCTAATCCAGCTGGTGTTTTGACTGCACGCTGCGGTGAGGCGAAGGCTGCTCACTGATTGGCCATGAACGGGATTAGCCCATAATCTCCTGTCTTTCCTTCTCGTTCTTGAACTCTTAACACTTGCTTTCTGTCTTCCTCAATCCACTTAGGGCCCTCAGTGGTGCAAGGATAGGGGGCTTCGCCGTCTACTCGTGGTTCAGTTAAGGCCAACTAAGGAGAAAAGAGAAAGGAGAGCAGATGAACACACATTTGTCAAATACTCTGAGTTAAAGTGCTCATATTTAGCTGTTTTCTGATTTTAAAGTTTTGTCTCCTCATCAAAAACACAGCCAGATTTGTGTTTTTATTCACATATTTAACACACAAAACCTGCATATTTAAACTGAGTTCTTCTCTCAAACAGAAAACACTCCGTTCCACCTTGTGATGTCATCATGTGTTAATAAAGAGCCACAAGAAGCTTCGTTTCACTTTTAAACTCCACACACATCCTCTAGAATCATTTCAGCCAAGAATCGCCAATCTTTACTGAACAAAAGCTAAAGGGCAGCTGAAAACTATCACGTAATGACATCACAAGGTGGAGCAGGGCGTTTTGAGCTTTGGAGATGTAGACAGACGAAAGAAAATACAACTCCAGGTCTGTTTTTGAGGAGGAAACAGCATTAGAACATTACTCAAAGCTACAAGAGGCAATTTTGTGTAATATAGGCCCTTTAAAGTGTATACAGTACTAAGTTTGTGAAAATGAGGAAGTTTTGTCTTTGTAATTGGAAGTTTATGTGTTTTTATGGACATGTATTTAATTTTTCCTCCAAACTATACTCCAGTGATGATGATTAATTACCGTATATGTCTAAGCACAACAACATAACGTCACAAAACTGTTAAAAGTTCATTTTCTGTGCTTCCCTGACGGCTCTCACTGTCGGCTCAGTCCTCGCCTGTGTCATCAGACGTATAATACTCCCTACAACAGAAGCGTTGCCAGACTGGACTGCTCTGTTCTGGACAACGCTCTCGAGAGTCTTGAGGGTTCATGTCTCCGGCTCCTGATGATAAATAAACTTCTCCAGCGTCATGTCTCTTCAAATCTCAGGCTACGACGGTTTATTCTACAACTCGATGAAGAACGCCTCTTACTGCAGCGTTTTCTTTATCATTTGGATAAAAACGCTGGAATAAATCATCTTTTTTGACTTGGACAGTAGTGTTTCCTGGGCCAGAGTAAGTCTTACATCCTGTGACCTTGTGAAACCAGGTGGATTAATGTCACGTCAGACACACCGAGGTGATGGTGCCACTCTGTCATGGCACAGATTAACTCTGTCTAATCTTTCCCCAGTTCACTGCAGAACTGGGCGGCAGGTGGATCAGTATTTAGATGTTTTTATGTCATTATTGGGCCAGTATCTCATTACAAATACAAACTGTAACCAGGAAAAAGCCTCGGCGTTGGAGTTAAAAGAGCAGCTTTAGTGAATTATGATTGGTCCTGATGGATACTTGATGATTTTAGGGAAGTAAAGCATCAAAACTCTCTTGGCCACAATGCCATTAAATACAAAAATATAATCAAAAAACACTATATGTTTCTGCTGTACTGAAGAAACAAGCTGAGCACAGACCGGATTTACAATTAAAACACGATTTCTGCTCCTTTTTTACATTTGCCTCAGTCCCTGCTGCTGTATTTTCCGTCCTCCACAGCTCCAAATTAAATAAGAGTTACACTATGAAGAGATGCATTGTGGGAGTGGTATGCACAGACTGTGGGTCAGAGTTGGTCAGAGTTTTCTTCCTCCGCTGTGGTTGTGGTCACTTCGCTCTGACCAGTGAAAGTTGCTCCAAAATACAACAGACGCGACGTGGCAGGAGGATCTGAGCGGAGCACTGGGACATGCCGTTTTTTATGATAAATGATTTTAAATATTACACGGAGAAATAGTCAGAGGTTTGGTAAAATGGCAGCGGACTGGTCCATGATGGTAGAGAACATGAGCCACCCTGGTTTAGTCGTTCATTTAAAACACGTTAAGTTAAGATGATAAAAACTACTGCGTTTTTACGAGACTTAAGGGTTACTTCATGTTATTATGGATTTTTTAAGCTGCACTGTGTAGCTTTTCTGGTGGAGCATCTGCCACCTGCTTGTCTCCATGTCGTGTAATTGAATAAATGTCACAAATACAAGTTAAATTCTTTTTTTTCAGGCAATGCAATAAAAATATCCAAAGAGACAAGCTAATACTGCAGAGATGGACACTTTAAAATATAGTATAGACCTGGACGACTGAGAGATTGCACAAATATACTGAGCGAATCAATAAATACAATCTGCTGAGCTGGATTTATCAGGTCTGCAGAAGACAGTGAGACTTTGTGAGGCTGAAACTGTATTTGGAGAAGCTCAGGTATAACTCTGCATCTCAAACAGCAGCGGCTAAACAAGCACATCACATTTACAGTCATGACTCCCGCCTCCTCTGTCTGTTTCCTTTAGCACAAGAGAAACGAGCTCAGGAGGACAGTGCGAGGCAAACGTGTCTCTGTGCAGGACAAAGGCTTCACTGAAAAACGTCTCAGTAAATGTTGTCAGTCCAAACTTCACACAGTCGACACAGAGGTGCAGAGAGCAGCTAAAGGAACGAGGCCCAGCTACGAACTTTTATTTAGTGTTTGTTTCCTGCCTCAACAATGCAATGAACCGTGCAGTAAATTATCTAAACAACATTTTAAGAATTTATGAATGTGGGAGAAAAAGGTCATTGTATTTAAGCACCGCTGGACCAAAGAGGGACCACACTGACTCATTGTGCATATTTAAAACTGATTCTTTTAACATTAAAGTGGTTATTTCACAGGCACATTCTTGTTTCAGACACTGAGCTGTGCATAAAGATAGTTTAATATTTATCACTGCTATAAAATGATTTATCTGCAGCTCTTCCACTCACAACTCTACAATATATTCATAAAAACTTTCAGCCCTGTGAATGAAACTAAACAGGAAGTTTCATTTCACACTTTTAGTTTAAATAATTGACTTAATATAGTGATATAAGCTGGTGTGTTCGGATGCTGCTCCTTTCCTCTTACCTTCAGGACGGTCCTGTGTTCATGCAGCCCGGGGCAGGAGTGTTCCTCGGGGCAGCCGCGTGTCGCTCTGCCCCAAACACCAGCGACACATGGAGATGAAGAGGAGAGGAAGAGGAGGAAGAAGAGGAGGAGGAGAGGGCCGGGCTAAAGACGGGACAGGACACAAGTGGATTAGACATGGCTGAAGAGAAACATGTCACAATGTTTCTGAAATGTTTCCTTTGATTTTAGTAAAAATCCACACAGAGAATGTGGAGAAGTGTGGAAAATATAAACAGTTTGTAAATTATTTTGGTGCTGATTTTTACCATAAAAAACATCCACCCAAACTATTGATACATTTTCTGCAGGTTAATTTTTGACAAGAAAACATCTCACAGTTTTGACTTGTTTCTAAAGAAGTGCAGAGATAATGTTCTTATTTCTGTGAGGATGTTGCAGTGTCCTTGTGGGAGCTGTAGATTTAACCAGCAGAGCTCCTGACGTTTATACTGTGGAGGTGCACAGAGGCCCAGTGCATGATGGGGCCACAGTAAATCTGAAGGTTCTGCCGACAGCAGCTGCTGAGGGAGAAATGAGCCTTACACTGAGTCCAACTGTAGAAAAACACATGACATCTGACCTGTATTTATGAAAACATGAAGAGGTCTGCTCTGGACTTACATGGTTCTGAAGATTCTGAAGGTTCTGAAGGTTCTGAAGGTTCTGAAGCTGATCTTAAAGGAATCAAGACATCTGTATCTGTGAGAAACACCCACCAAAGACACAAATAAAAGACACAAATAAAAGCATTCTTATAGAACCCAGATGTGGATGTGGAGAGCATCCTTCAGGACGTGGAGCTGATTTAGGTTTGGAGTAAGACACAGGAGCCCCCCCCCCCCTGCACCAGCTGTACCGTCTCTATCCTGGGACGGGACGTTGGCCTGCAGACAGTAAACCTTTGTAATGTTAGACCGCACTTGTTTCAGTAAATAAAGAGACAGAGTTTAGTCCATACAGGATGTAATATGTTAGAAACATTTAGAAGCACAGGGATCCTCCAGCAGCTCTGGTCATGAAGGACTCGTGTTACTGACCTTTAATCAGGACGGTCCTGACCTGAGGACCCTCTAATTCAGAGGGGAGGGTCTTTACTGTCAAAGCTAGAGGCACAGAGAGAACATGCAACATCCACAAAGGCTCCAGGAGCTTTTCACTGTGAGGCTCAACTGAAGAAATAGCTCAGTGGTTTAATGATTTATGTTTCACATCTTATCTGTGTGTAATTACATTAAAGTGATAAATATCATATAAAAGTAAGACATGACTGTGGAGAAGCACAGAATGGAAATGATTATTTTAAGACATTATTATAACATGACTGAAAGCTTGGCAAAGTTCATTCAGCCTAATACATAAGTCGAAGACCTATTAATGTTATAATAAATAAATGAATGAATAAATAAATATTATAATTCCGACAGTGGACAGAGCTCAGCAGCAGCTCCAGACACTGGACAATAACGTCATAACTGAACCTCTGCTCCCGGGACAGAGGAGCTCAAAACATCCTCTGTTCTGTGGGACGTGAGCACTGGACTCACGGATGAAGAATGTGCACGATGAAGAAGAAGATGAAGAAGAAGAAGCTCCTGTGGCTCTTTACAGAAACAGTCCAGCAGCTTCAGTGAAGAGTCACACTGGAGATGAAAATACAGTTATTTGAGGATCTGTGAGCGATGGATAAATGCAGATGTGTTAAATATGCAAAACTCCAGTCTTTTTTTCAGCAATGCAGTTTTACAGAAACATGTCATTTTACATTTGGGTCAAGAAGACGGGAATCCAGCATCAGAGACATTCAGGACATCGAAACAATACAATCAACTTTTTTTTTCACTATTTAGTTCCAAATTTGCTTATGTCTGCAGTTCATGTTTGACAAAATCTAGTTTCTACAACAGAAACTCAAAATCCTACTTTAACACTTCTTAAGCATCTCAAAACCACTTTCACTTTAAATCAGTTTCCCAAATCTGTCCTACACCTTCAGAAACTTTTATATTTTCCTTGATTATTGTCTCCAAAGTGCAGTCACTATGGTCAGTATTAATAGTTTTACTCCATTTTTTGTTATTTTTATGTTTTTACAGATCAGACAACACAAACCACACAATATCTCACAACTATTTCTCATTTTGTCCATGTTTGTGTCGTTAAAAGTTTAATCTTATTTGCTTGAACAAGAATCCATCCCTGTGACCTCGCTGTTGTTTATGTTGTTTGGTTTTATTCACATCACACAGGAAATTGCACAGCTTTATCCTTATTAACGAGGCTCTCTGTACAGTATTGAGTTTTATAAAGCTGACGAGCCCGGCACTCAACATGCAATTTTATATATCACGAGTATTCCCTTTGTTTTGCTTTGTTTTTCCAGTAAAGTTCAGAAAAGAGGCTTTCTTCTGGTTCACAAAGGGCTGATTCTGTGCCGCTGTCAGGGTTGAGTCATAGACAGAGCCACTGGAGGTCAGACGCAGAGTTTATGTGCCAGAAACGGGCCGAGTGGTACAAATGAAGCAATGAAAGAAAGACCCGGGAGCGTTTCACCAATCTGAGAGCTGCTACGAGTCAAACGCATGAATGTCTCTACCCTCTCGCTCCCCATTTCCACCCCTCCTGCAAAATAAAGCTGAAGAGTAAATCATAAAAAGCAGCGTGGGAGTGTTTTTACAGCAGATTAATAAGTGAGCAAGGCTGGGATTATATGACATTTTAAAGTACTACTAAAAGCAACATAATAACGTACTTATTTCTATCTTTTTGATGATATTTTCTCTCTCAGGGGTTTAATCCAGCGTGGATTTGTTGTTAAGACACGATCCAAGGAAAACGCAGGCTTCAGTTAAGCCGTTTTATAGTAAGTTTTGGTCGTGCGTGAGGTCCAGCGGAGAGCAGTGCGGCACATTCCTGCACAAACCCTGGACCCGGGTGGACTGTCAATGCCCCTCTGTGTCGCCGTCACCTCAGAGACTGAAGGAATGTTCTTTCTCTCCCCACAGTCTCCCTGGTCCCGGGACGCTCCGCTGGGCCGACGCACAACGAAAGAGGCTCAAAAACACGCACAAAAACTCACACGAGAGCACACTTCAACTGAGACGGACCTGAAATTAAACCTGGATTTAGACAGGACGAGAACAGGAGCAAACAAACACGAGAACAAGAGCAAACAAACATGAGAACAAGAGCAAACAAACACAAGAAAAAGAGCAAACAAACACTAGAACAAGAGCAAACAAACACTAGAACAAGAGCAAACAAACACTAGAACAAGAGCAAACAAACACAAGAAAAAGAGCAAACAAACACTAGAACAAGAGCAAACAAACACTAGAACAAGAGCAAACAAACACGAGAACAAGACCAAACAAACAAACAAACACGAGAACAAGAGCAAACAAACACGAGAACAAGACCAAACAAACAAACAAACACGAGAACAAGACCAAACAAACAAACAAACACGGGAACAAGACCAAACAAACAAACAAACAAACAAACAAACAAACACTAGAACAAGACCAAACAAACACGAGAACAAGACCAAACAAACAAACAAACACGAGAACAAGACCAAACAAACAAACAAACACGAGAACAAGAGCAAACAAACAAACAAACACGAGAACAAGACCAAACAAACATGAGAACAAGAGCAAACAAACACGAGAACAAGAGCAAACAAACACGAGAACAAGAGCAAAGAAACACTAGAACAGGAGCAAACAAACACTAGAACAGGAGCAAACAAACACGAGAACAAGAGCAAACAAACAAACAAACACGAGAACAAGAACAAAACAAAACATGAGAACAAGAGCAAACAAACACGAGAACAAGAGCAAACAAACACGAGAACAAGAGCAAAGAAACACTAGAACAGGAGCAAACAAACACTAGAACAGGAGCAAACAAACATGAGAACAAGAGCAAACAAACAAACACTAGAACAAGAGCAAACAAACACGAGAACAAGAGCAAACAAACACGAGAACAAGAGCAAACAAACAAACACTAGAACAGGAGCAAACAAACACAAGAAAAAGAGCAAACAAACACGAGAACAAGACCAAACAAACACGAGAACAAGAGCAAACAAACATGAGAACAAGAGCAAACAAACAAACACTAGAACAAGAGCAAACAAACACTAGAACAAGAGCAAACAAACACGAGAACAAGAGCAAACAAACACGAGAACAAGAGCAAACAAACAAACACTAGAACAGGAGCAAACAAACACAAGAAAAAGAGCAAACAAACACGAGAACAAGAGCAAACAAACACTAGAACAAGAGCAAACAAACACGAGAACAAGACCAAACAAACAAACAAACACGAGAACAAGAGCAAACAAACACGAGAACAAGACCAAACAAACAAACAAACACTAGAACAGGAGCAAACAAACACGGGAACAAGACCAAACAAACAAACAAACAAACAAACAAACAAACAAACAAACAAACACTAGAACAGGAGCAAACAAACACGAGAACAAGACCAAACAAACACGAGAACAAGAACAAACAAACACAAGAAAAAGAGCAAACAAACACTAGAACAAGAGCAAACAAACACTAGAACAAGAGCAAGCAAACACAAGAACAAGACCAAACAAACACGAGAACAAGAACAAACAAACACAAGAAAAAGAGCAAACAAACACTAGAACAAGAGCAAACAAACACTAGAACAAGAGCAAACAAACACTAGAACAAGAGCAAACAAACACTAGAAAAAGACCAAACAAACAAACACTAGAACAAGACCAAACAAACACTAGAACAGGAGCAAACAAACACAAGAAAAAGAGCAAACAAACACTAGAAAAAGACCAAACAAACAAACACTAGAACAAGACCAAACAAACAAACACTAGAACAAGACCAAACAAACATGAGAACAAGAGCAAGCAAACACAAGAAAAAGAGCAAACAAACACTAGAACAAGACCAAACAAACACAAGAGCAAACAAACATGAGAACAAGAGCAAGCAAACACAAGAAAAAGAGCAAACAAACACTAGAACAAGACCAAACAAACACAAGAACAAGAGCAAACAAACAAACACTAGAACAAGAGCAAACAAACAAACACGAGAACAAGACCAAACAAACAAACACGAGAAAAAGAGCAAACAAACACTAGAACAAGACCAAACAAACATGAGAACAAGACCAAACAAACATGAGAACAAGACCAAACAAACACGAGAACAAGACCAAACAAACATGAGAACAAGACCAAACAAACATGAGAACAAGACCAAACAAACACTAGAACAGGAGCAAACAAACACGAGAACAAGACCAAACAAACACTAGAACAAGACCAAACAAACACGAGAACAAGAGCAAACAAACACGAGAACAAGAGCAAACAAACAAACAAACACTAGAACAAGAGCAAACAAACACGAGAACAAGAGCAAACAAACACTAGAACAAGACCAAACAAACACGAGAACAAGACCAAACAAACACGAGAACAAGAGCAAACAAACACGAGAACAAGAGCAAACAAACAAACAAACACTAGAACAAGAGCAAACAAACACGAGAACAAGAGCAAACAAACAAACACTAGAACTTCCAGAATGAGTTTTCTCGGTGTGTCAGGTGTATTTTCTTGATTTACACTTGTCAAAGACTGAACCATGACCAGGGTGATTCGCCAAGTGCTGTATTTTCATTTCTTTTCTCGGTGTGCTGTTTTCACATTTGTCAGACATTTTGACACATGATATGCTGCAGATTTAGTAAATGTCACCATAATATATTTACTCAAAGTTCTTAGTGGAGTCTTAGTGTAAGAAGACTGCAGATTTATTCTTCATTTCTTTACCCACTCGGTGTACTGTAGACTGCAGATTTATTCTTCATTTCTTTCATGTCATTTCTCTGTTATCTTCAAGCAGCCTCATATTTCACACTAACCTAATTAACCAAACACAGCCGTCCTTCTCTCAGCTGATTTATGGTGTGAGGTTGTGTAATGTTTGTTTTAATGATGTTGCAGAACTGGACTTGAGCTGCTTCACTGTCGGACGACGGGACAAAGACGTGAGCCATAATTTACACTTCCTCTAATCAGCGACATGACGAGATTATAGCTCCAAACAACTACACCAGTGTGTCACAGTTTTGTGTTTGACTCAGGTTTGTCTCAGTGACTCACACAGACACAACACATACACACACACACACACACACACACACACACCTATACATGTCTTTGTCACCTTGTGGGACAACCTGACAAAAACGTGCATTGTGGGAACCACCCTTTCTGCTGGTCCTACAGCAGCCAAAAAAATCAGGCATGGCCCCCAAAAATTCCTAAACAATAATCACACCTCAAAATCCCAATTTTCCATAAAAAAGAAAAACTGACCAGACTGATACCACACTTCTGGGGACTTGTCCGGTATTTAGATACTTGTGAGATCCAAACATACACACTTTCTGGTTTTTAGGTAGTTGTAGGCACCAATATATACACACTCCGGTTTTTATGTAGTTGTAAGCAACAATATACACACTCCGGTTTTTAGGTAGTTGTAGGCAACAATATACACACTCCGGTTTTTAGGTAGTTGTAGGCAACAATATACACACTCTGGTTTTTAGGTAGTTGTAGGTCACAGCATGCCCACAGCAATAAAAATGTGTCAATAATTTAAATGGCCTGATAAAATGCATGGATACAGAAACACTTTTGTCTTATTAATTTTATTAAAACATATCCTTCAAAATTCTGAACATTGTTGAACACTGAAGGAACCTTTTGTTCAGGGGAAACCAAAAGATGCTGTGATGAGACATGGTGGACTTTGTAATTTATCTATATAAAATGACTTTCAACATTATGGAAATATTTGAGAATTTTGAGAAAACTCGTCACTGTATGAATGATTACAGCAGCACAAACCGTGAACATGTGAACATTTAAACTATGTTTTAAACTATAGAAGCATGTGTGTTTAAACTTTTCTTTTGAGAGTTGTGATCCTGTTCTTCACGTAAAACTTAACTGCCAGCCAATCTCTGTGTTTGAGTGCATCTTTCTCGAGCTGCAGACACTTCACACAGTCGCTTTTGCCTGGAACACACGACACGTGTTGATGAAATGCATCAGGTGCTTCTCCACAGCATGGACCTCTTCGTTGTTCCACTTTCTCTTTTGACTGAGGGGCGAGCTGAGAAACAGGAGATACAGTATACAGATTTATACAAGATCCCCCGAGGTATTCACATAACATATTCACTCAACACAGTTTTACACATCAGGGCAAAATGGTTTGGTTTATACTTGTTAATAGTTAAACATGTCTTCATGAATACCTTTGTATTTGGTTTTACTGGCTAGCCGCCTTTGAGCTGCTGGTGTTTCATCATCAGAGTCATTGGGCATTTCAGTCTCCAGTTCCACTTCGGCCTGACTGGTAGTGACCACACCTTCTAAAAGACACAGTGAATGAAAAATACATCTATAAAAATAAAGCCTGTTACTTCATGGGCACAAATTGTTTGCAGAGTTTAAGATTGGTTCTGCTGAAAAATATGCATAAATGAAATACCTTCACATGTTGATTTTCTGGATCGCTGGCTTCTGTTTGTAATTTTCATCAAGAACTTCAGCCTCCAACTGCTCTAGTTGACTGCTGGTTACCACATCCTCTAAATACACAATGATAACAAATTAATGAATGTATAAGAACTGACCACAAACCATCTGCACAAACAGAATCCTGATATGTTTCAAAGTCAGGTATGAGGTTATCAGGTTTATTGAAGGTCTGTCTATCGCTAGGTGTGTACTTATGCCTGATGACCTGCAGGCCCAGCCAACTCTGTAACCTGACCAACAAGTAAAGTGGGCAGAGAGATCAGAAAAGAGGTGTAGCTACAGAGAGCTAAAGCAAAATAAATGCACACCTTGTGACTCAGTGTCGCTGTCAGCCTGAACATCATCTATCAAAGTAAATAGAATTATTTAGTTAAACCATGTTTTTAAATTGGTTAATTATTTTTTCACAAAATTAAATTAAAATATACCCTCTGGGTGAATAGTGATGTCATCTAGGCCCTTGCCCTTAAATTCGGCCATGCGTCCCTGCTCCAGAGCCATGAGAATCTTGCTAATTTTAGCAAGTTGAAGTGTGCCTTCAGGAAGTCTGTAGAACTGTCGATGGACTCTGACATCATGTCCCAGAAAATCAGCCAGCTGATCCAGTTCTGTGTTGCTGAGGTTTAGAACTTGTGACAAAGTTGCTGCTGTTTGTTTGCGCAGTTTTGTTGAGGTGAGGCTTTCGGGGTTTTTCGCTCCACAGACCTTGGAAAAATGCCGGAGACAGTCAGAGCCACGATAGCAGGAAAAGGCATGAGGTCTAGCAAAGAGGTATTTGTTTTCCTGGGGAACTCCACACATCTCCCGTTTAGTGACAAGAAGATCTAAAGATTCCTGCATTGCCGGTGTCAAAAGAACTGGAACCTTTCTCCCTCTCTTCCCCCTTATCTCTAGTCTTCGGAAATGTTGACACAGTTTTTTTTCTAACTCAGAAAGTGCATCACCCAGGTCTTCCAGTGCATCTTGGTGTTTTGGAGACATATATGCTGACAGAGGCATTTTGGACACCTCGCCTGATCTGCACCTATTTAAGAGTATTACTTGAGTCAAAATGACTTTTGCTAATCCTGCCCAGGTCACAGATGACACTTCAGTAGTCAGCATAGAGCAAAGTTTTTGCTGTTCTGTGTCCAAATAGGAATGAAACATCTGGACATCTCTGGTAAAGGGAAGCAAAAGTGGAGCATTCCACTTAGCTTCCTGGAGGGTTCTGAGTGATGCTGCAGAGATCATTGCTTCATCTTGCCATCTTGCTTCATATATTTGTCGGAATGTACGGGCATTTTTAGCTGCATCCCGGTTGCATTGAATGTTTGAACGACTCTCAACTAACATTGAAATTCTGACCAAGCTATGTCCTAGTTTGAGAGCCAGACTCTGGCATTTATATGTATTGTTTCCCCTTTCATAACCAGCTACAATTTTCACTGACTCTACAACATGCTTAAAATTTGAAGGCAAGACGTGGTCTCCTATGGTCTTTAATTTAGTATTTCTCCTTGAGCATAACAGAAGCCTTCCCAACTCCCTCATTTTTTGACGAATGTATTTATGTTTCCTACTTTGGTTAAATAGATTCTCACCAAACTCCAGAATACACTGATCTGTTTTCACTGCAATAGTAACGTCATCATTCACCATGTTGCTTAACAGCTTCCAGAAGTCTTCTTTAACACCAGGAGGAGGGAGGAACTGGAAGTGCACAAAGTGCTTGAACACGGGTTTTACCTCCATTTGGCTGACCGCTAGGCTAAACTTGCATTTTGAGAAATGTTTCCAAAGAAGTTTCTTTCTGAAGAGACCTTGACAATGGACACAGTGCAGGAAATCCTGGGGATTTGTATCTTCTTGTGGTTGCTTTCGAGGAACAAGTTGACCTGTACCTGCATTTATCACTTGGATATTATGGGCAAAGTTTCCTCTGTTTCGCAGATGTTCAAAATGTAGTTTTCTTTCTTTTGATCTTTATATATAAGACAGGGCTTGTGCTACATCACGTTCATTTTGATGAGCACGTTCCAAATGCCAGGAGATTCTCACCATTCCTTCTTTACAGAACAGGCAGTAGTGTTTCTTATTATACAGACGCGACCCATCCTGCTTTTTTTCCTGACTCCCAGCACTGACAGTGAGTCTGGGACACTACCAGGTGGAGAAGAAGAGCTTTCAGGAATGAGTGGTTGCTCTGCATGTTCTTGCTCTTTTGGCGGAGAATAACTGCTGTGTGGGGTTGGGCAGGATGTACTTAACCTTCTCCTTTTATGTCGCATTGGACTTTTGGAAGGGGACCTGCCTGTTTCAGACAATGCTTTTCCTTCATTCACAGGTGAAGTACTCCCTATTTTGGAATTTGAAAATGTGAGGTTGCTCATTCCTTGTCTGCTTAAGAACGTGACTTTCTGTTGACACCCATGAATCTTCACTGTAACTGGACTCAGGAATGTATTCTTTGCTGTCATCCATGGTAAACCCAAATGGCTCATCCGAATCACACTTAATCTTATACCTCAACTATAAAAAGAGAAAGAAAAAAAATTAGACTGGCTGCAGGACATTACATGACAAAAAAGGGGAGATGATCTGAAGACCTGAATACTTTTGGTCCTTTGAAGCTTAGGGACAACCTCTTGCTCCTGCACTGATGCAGTGGGTGAAAACTCATTTGTGCCCTGTGATTCCACAACATAAGGAAATTCAGTTGTGCATTTAAACATGTAAGTGTTGTCTCTATCTTTAAATTTTAAAATATCTCTGTAAAAGTGCTTGGAAAAGTGATCTTATTCTCCTCAGAATGTAGCAAAGGGCACACATCAAAATTCTGTCATGAAAGTGAAAATAAATAAATAATAAAATAATAATAATAATGACAATAATAAAAACAACACTGTAGACAGAGAAATACACCCAGTGTTCTCCCCTCCTCTCTTCCTCCCGTGGTCCCCACAACAGCTGTGGACCTGACGTGTGTTACTGGACCCCACTAGTGATCTAACCCAGACTGTGATTTACACTCAAGCTCTAATACTTGAATACAGTTAAACCTTTAGCTTTGGTGGTCCCCACAGCCGATGTGGACCTGATGTGTGTTACAGGACCCCTTTAGTACAATAAAACCAGAACGTGCTCAACCATTATATCAAATGAACACTTGTGTAGTTACCTGGTTATTGTTAAGTGAGCTCTGATCAACTTGGTCTTTTTGTTGTTGGCAGATCAGCCTCAGGAAACTCAGTCACAGGCAGAGATTCTCCTCCCACCTGCAGACACAAGTTAAACATCACAGTTAACTTCTATGATTTTAGAGCGCACCAGTAACATTTTAAGTAAAAATATATTAGTCCTATTATTAATTTACTCTACATCCTAAAAATGCAATGAAACCAAAACTACACAGACGATAGAACGATTTGTAAATGTCTACAAGACTGAACGGGCCTGTATATAAAAACAGGTGGGACTATTACAACTACACCTGGGCCTCAAGTCAATGGCACATATCAAACTATAGGCCAGTTTTAAAATAATACATATAAAATAACACTGCAGACAGAGTAATACACCCACTGTCACTCTACCTCCCGTGGTCCCCACAACCGATGTGGACCTGACGTGTGTTACTGGACCCCACTAGTGATCTAAACCAGACTGTGATTTACACTCAAGCTCCAATACTTGAATACAGTTAAACCTTTAGCTATGGTGGTCCCCACAACAGGTGTGGACCTGAGGTGTGTTACAGGACCCCCTTAGTACAATAAAAACCAGAACGTGCTCAACCATTATATCAAAATGAACACTTGTGTAGTTACCTGGTTATTGTTAAGTGAGCTCTGATTATTTTGGTCTTTTGTTGTTGGCAGATCAGCCTCAGGAAAACTCAGTCACAGGCAGAGATTCTCCTCCCACCTGCAGACACAAGTTAAACATCACAGTTAACTTCTATGATTTTAGAGCGCACCAGTAACATTTTAAGTCAAAAAAAAAAAAATAGCACTATTATTAATTTACTCTACATCCTAAAAATGCAATGAAACCAAAACTACACAGACGATAGAACGATTGTAAATGTCTACAAGACTGAACGGGCCTGTATATAAAAACAGGTGGGACTATTACAACTACACCTGGGCCTCAAGTCAATGGCACATATCAAACTATAGGCCAGTTTAAAATAATACATAAAAATAACACTGCAGACAGAGTAATACACCCACTGTCACTCTGCCTCCCGTGGTCCCCACAACCGATGTGGACCTGACGTGTGTTACTGGACCCCACTAGTGATTTAACCAGACTGTGATTTACACTCAAGCTCCAATACTTGAATACAGTTAAACCTTTAGCTACGGTGGTCCCCACAACCGATGTGGACCTGATGTGTGTGTTACAGGTCCCCACTAGTGATCTAAACCAGACTGTGATTTACACTCAAGCTCCAATACTTGAATACAGTTAAACCTTTAGCTACGGTGGTCCCCACAACCGATGTGGACCTGACGTGTGTTACTGGACCCCACTAGTGATCTAACCCAGACTGTGATTTACACTCAAGCTCTAATACTTGAATACAGTTAAACCTTTAGCTTTGGTGGTCCCCAGAACCGATGTGGACCTGAGGTGTGTTACAGGACCCCATTAGTACAATAAAAACCAGAATGTGCTCAACCATTATATCAAATGAACACTTGTGTAGTTACCTGGTTACTGTTAAGTGAGCTCTGATCATCTTGGTCTTTTGTTTGAGATTCTCCTCCAGACTGCAAACACAAGTTAAACATCAATATGGACTTCTATATGTCCAACAGTGGACAGCTTCTTAACAAACCTGGACTTCACGTTCATGTACCTGTTTCCTCCAGGGCCAGTCGCTCCCTCCATAGTCATATGTTATCTCCTCTCCAGCATTATGTCCCTCGTGGCAAAAAGACAGAGGTGTGGTCTCCCCTCAGAAATTATCTTTTTCATTTTGCAGTTGGCATTGAGGTGGTCATCGTTGACCAGTCGTCCTAGGCTTCCGTCTTCTCGAGATGCATCAATGCTTCAAAAAGTACAATACAGACATTTGTCAAAACCCAACCATATAAAGGAACACATTTTGACATGTTATTCATTTATTGAAGAAGATGACACCACAAAGAATAGGATTAATTCAATAAATCCTACCACCATGTCTTTTCATTCCAGTAGAAGTGGAACATGAATACACCAGATATTTTATGATAAACACTGCGCCTTCGTTCTTCCTCCTCTGAGTTGATAAGTTCTCCTCTGTATTCCACTACAAAGTCCCCCTTTGGATGCCTTTTCTTGCAAATATGCCTCGTCCTAGCAAATAACAGTATTTATTTTAAAGTAACTTGTTTACAACTCAGATTTTGGTCAACTTACCTTTGAAAGAGTTAATATATTTGACTTCCAACAAAGTGGTCTTGTCAAGCCCCATAGCTGCATGGACTATAGCATCTTCTTTTGGAGGTTTCCTGTGTCTTGAAGCCATGGTCAGTCCTTTTAAAACATGTGCACACAGCAGAGAGTACTCAAAGTTTATACACATTCACTTTTCTTTCTTTTGTACTAGTGTGTTTGATAAATGCTTAAATCACCCTGTAATCTGCCTTTACAATAACCTCTAAGTATTATAACTTATTATAACTACTGAAAAATAAATTGACAAGTGGTATTGTTTAAATTGAAGTTGTAGTGCAAGTAAATAGTAAGCTAATTTTAACTAAAAGCAGCTAAAGATTGAGATGTTACTTTAACATTATGAGAAGTGACGCTACACACACATAAGATGAAGAGTGAATTAACTCTGCTCCAAACTCATGGCTCACTCGCGCTTATCTTCAGTTTGACTGATCCACACTGTTGTTTAATCCATAAACTCACAACAGGACTCATATCTGACTCGCTGTTATAGATATTTCATGGCTCTGGTCTTATTAAAGCGTTAGCTCTGCTGCTCCACATGTGAACAAACAGTGCCCTGTGATGACATAACTGGGGTGTGGCTCGGTGCAGGTGTGAGTGTGGACCATAGAACACTATACCTATATTATTTATATATATATATATATATATATATATATATATATATATATATATATATATATATATATATATATATATATATATATATATATATATATATATATATGTATGTATGTATATATATGTATGTATATATATATATATATATATTGCAAGAAAGCGGGGGAAATAAAATCTAATTTTCTTCCATTGATTGATTTTTTTTTTGCCCAGCCCTACTATAATGTCAGATTTGCTTCTAACACTGCTTTCTACACCTGGCCTGGGGATTACAGCTGGAAACTAGCTGTATACACTGGCACATTTACAGAAATGGTTATCAGTGTGCACTGTCCCTGTTCAAATAAACTAATACATGCTGTTATATGTATATTTAAACTACTATTACAGCCCATGTTCATGTTTCAAAAAAAGAATAGCTTCCTAGGACCTAGCAAATGATCACATTTGATTTATGATCACTTAAAAACTGGTTAAATTGATAATTTAAAAAAAAAAGTAAAAAAAAAAATAGATTTTGAACTCTCAATAATTTTGACTCCTTTTACTCTTGCTGACAATATATTTAATTGTAGAAACTCTAATTTGAGTAAAGATGTGAGAAATATTTAACTACAAGTGGATAAATTGTTATTTGAAAAATGTTTGAAGAAATAAAACTGTATTTACCATACAATGATCACTGACTGCTTCTCTCCTTCTCTTCACCCTGACTATGTGCTTGCAGCTACTAGCTACTTAGCAAAACTGCACAGCTAATTGGCTAGGCTAAATTTGGTTAGCATAGCACCACATTGAACTTGACAACATTAAAACTTACCATTTACGAAATTCTGGTCTCCAAATCAAATGTGAAATGTCCGTCCTCTTCATGTGGAGTCATCATTTCCCGCTGTCCATGTCCTCAAAACTCTGTCCTTTTATATTTTCTGAACTAATTTATGTGTGAAGTGCGGTTTACACTTCCGAGTACTAGAGTTTGTCTTTATTATCTTGTGGGGACCGGCACCCACGCACATGCGCATTTTGGCAAGTGTGTAAAAAGTGTGTATAAATGCAGTACCGCACTCTACCTCTAGAGGCCGATACTGAGTAAACTCTGATACACACTTTTTACACACTCCAGTCCGGTTTTGGTCACTTTTGGGGAAATCGCTCAAAATTGGCCAGGAGACTTCTTAGAGCATTTTCTCTTTGAATATATGGTTAGTTTTGTGGGGACCAGCATTTTGGTCCCCACAAAAATTTTGGTCCCCACGAGACGAGTGTGCTGTCAGGTGCTGGTCCCCACAAGGTGATAAAGACAAACACACACACACACACACACACACACACACACACACACACACACACACTCTTTCCTTGTGGACTCTTGCACCTGAACAGAATGAGTCACAGCTCTGACGTTTTTAAGGTATTTTGTGCAGAATTATCAAGCATCAATGAGCAGGTCTAAGTCAACAGTTTATGTTGTAGCGCCACCTACTGTTAGACAGAAGCACAAACTAACCCGATGCAGATTTTATCCAGTTTAACCACAAAACGAGCTCACCCACACTAAAGACTTGTATTTAGTGTGTGGGACATGTCTTCAGTGTGTGGGACATCTGGAGTGTGTGGGACATATCTGGAGTGTGTGGGACATGTCTTCAGTGTGTGGGACATGTCTTAAGTGTGTGTGACATGTCTTCAGTGGGACATGTCTTCAGTGTGTGGGACATGTCTTTCAGTGTGTGGGACATGTCTTTAGTGTGTGGGACATGTCTTCAGTGTGTGGGACATGTCTTTAGTGTGTGGGACATGTCTTCAGTGTGTGGGACATGTCTTCAGTGTGTGGGACATGTCTTTAGTGTGTGGGACATGTCTTCAGTGTGTGGGACATGTCTTCAGTGTGTGGGACATGTCTTTAGTGTGTGGGACATGTCTTCAGTGGAACATGTCTTCAGTGTGTGGGACATGTCTTCAGTGGGACATGTCTTTAGTGTGTGGGACATGTCTTCAGTGGGACATGTCTTTAGTGTGTGGGACATGTCTGGAGTGTGTGGGACATGTCTTCAGTGGGACATGTCTTTAGTGTGTGGGACATGTCTTCAGTGGGACATGTCTTCAGTGGGACATGTCTTTAGTGTGTGGGACATGTCTTCAGTGTGTGTCTTCAGTGTGTGGGACATGTCTTCAGTGGGACATGTCTTCAGTGTGTGGGACATGTCTGGAGTGTGTGGGACATATCTTCAGTGGGACATGTCTTCAGTGTGTGGGACACGTCTGGAGCCCCCTCACGCGCAGCACAGAGCCCTCGCCGCTGATTGGCGGATGAGGTGGATGACGTAGAGGTGTGCGTGCTCCCGGCCCCGCCCCTCACGTCAGGTGCGGCCGCAGACGCAGCTCTGACCTCACGGCGCAGTTTCGCTGTGGACCGCGCGCTGTGGAGTTTGTGGGACACATTTGAGGGACACAGTGGAGACCTGAAGCAGCATGAACACGTCCTCTGAGCTGGAACAGAGACAAACATGAGCGGTAAGTGACTTTTTACTCTATAAACTGTGAGTAATGTGAGTGTTAAAGAGTTTACTCCACGGGCAGAGTTCAGAAAAAACATCATGGTGACCTGCCAAATGGAGAATGCAGGACTTTTCTGTGTCTGAACGAGGTGCAGCTTTTATGTGGCTCTTCATCACCAGGCTGTGTGTCTCTTTACTCTTATTACTAATGTCTCTATTATTATTACAAATAAATGTAATAACAGACTAATGGCACAGATTCCTGAGCTCCACTGACTTGTCCCAGCCTGTTTGTTTACCCCATCCACCTGATCAGCTGCATGGGACTGTACCTGCCCCCTGCACCTACCCCCTGCACCAGCCCCTGCACCAGCCCCCTGCACCAGCCCCCTGCACCAGCCCCCTGCACCAGCCCCTGCACCTGTCCCCAGTACAATTAATGATTATTTATAAAAAACAATCCAAACTTACGTGACCTATTTCCATCCTTCTTATTCTAAAATGCCCTATTTTAGTATGAATTATTGCACATTCGTAGCATAGTATGTTCTAAAACTTGTGAGAGCTTTGTCAGTGGCCGGATAATCCTCCTTCTCTCTAAATCCAGTGGGGAAATCACCCGAGTGCTTCAGTGGGGTCTCGTTTGCCCCTGTTTTTGGAGCTCCTCATGACTCACGCTGTTATTTTCATTCCATCGCTGTGAGACACTGACCTGCAGGTTCAGACTGTCCCCCGGGTGTTCAGATCACACTTTACACCCACGCACAGTCACACATATTATTATTTTTATTTTATTTTGTTCTGTATATCTGCTGATGCCCATCGCTGGAAGAATCTATCTAAGATGTGTGATAAATGTGATTATGATGGTCACATTTACACACTTCTGTTTGTCTGAATCTACATAAAATGCATCAGGAACTTACTGGAATAACACAGAGGAAATGGAATTGTTTTTATTTTATTATAAGTCAGAACATAGTCATTGTCCTGATAATAAAGGAAGTTAAGTTGCGTTAAATGTATTCAAACAGCATTTTACATAGAAGCTTTTTTTTTTAAATTAACTTGTAATTTAGTTAAATGTCCTCTAACTCTATCTGTTTTTAACACGTCTTTTTAAATGTATGTAATTAAATCAGTTTGAATTATTACGTCCACACAACTGTAAACTCCAGTGTTTATTCATATTAATACATTAGTACAATAAATATTAGAACATTAGGGCCCGTCTGATACATCGTCTGGCTCATATTATCACTGTTTGGAGAAATATTGGCCATAATTTATCCGATATTGCCAATAGTCCATGTGTTAAACCTCTAGAGAATGCAAACATTTAACATAATTTACAGAGAAATGAATCCTGTGACATGTTTATCAGCGGAGAAATTAAATGCAAAATGTTTAGGTGATACTTGAGGAGTGTAATTTAAGAAAATGTGTGTAATGAGTTGGGAAAAATATCTATTTGTAGTTTTTCTTATCAGCATCTGCAAGAAGATTCTATCCAAAGCTCATATTTTAAATGCGTCCAGCTGTAATTCCTTTAAAGGCTGAATTATAAACTGACTCATTATGTCTGTCTCTGGTAAACATGGACTTTGACTTTTATCACGTTTGTCTTTTCCAGGTGTGTTAGACTGTGCAGAGGACGCAGACAGTCTGGTACAGGACGAGGTGCGGTCTCCTCCCTGGACAGAGGAGCGCTGTGAGGAGCTGTGGGACCGGATCGAGGGGGTACGACACAAACTCACCCGTATCCTCCATCCGGCCAAACTCACGCCGTACCTGCGCCAGTGCAAGGTCATCGACGAGGAAGATGAAGACGAGGTGCTCCACTCCACACAGTACCCCCTGCGCATCAGCAAGGCAGGTGAGAGGCCACGGGATCTGGTCTGAACACGGCGAGTCTTTAGGAGGAGATAGAAAAGTTTGTGAGTGAAAAGGCTTCGTTAAGTAGAGGCGTGTAGGGCCAGTGCTGCAGAGAGGAGTGACACAGGGTGAACATGACTGTGAAGTGTTGGGATCTTCTTCATTTTTCACGTTATGTCTAAACTTTCAAACATAATTATTTTGTAACATGCATGATCTCACAGGTCGTCTGCTGGACATCCTGCGAGGTCAAGGCCAAAGAGGTCTGCAGGCGTTTATGGAGTCCCTGGAGTTTTATCACCCAGAGCAGTACACACAGCTGACGGGGGAGAAGCCAATGCAGCGCTGCTCTCTCATCCTGGGTGAGCCTTAGAACAACCACAGCTTTAGATCTGACTTACCCTTAGACTTTAAAAAACCTGACTGACAGCACTAATGTCTTGGCAGATGAAGAGGGCCCCGAGGGACTGACGCAGTTTTTGCTTTTGGAAGTGAAAAAGTTGCGCGAGCAGCTCAAAAACAGTCGTCTGTGCGAGCGTCGCCTGTCCCAGCGCTGTCGTATGGCGAAGAGGAGCGGAGCCGCGCCGAGAGGAAGGCCCATGAGCTACGCTACGACAGACTGCAGCTCGAGAGGTCGGAATCAGAATCAAAATCGCAATCAGACTTTTATTGTCAGTGAACACAGCTGACACACTAGGAACTTACTTTGGTGATAAAGTGCAACATAAAAACACTGAATAAATACAAATAAGGGCATGCACGAAGTAAAAAAAAGATATGCTTAAAAGATAAAATAAAATACTTAGAGATAAATGTATTCAACATCAAAACATCAGTGCCATTTCCATATTTTATTTGTATTGGTCTCTCTGATTTCAGTTTTATATAAATGTTTGATCAGTCACAGTTTGGGTTCGGCACAGGAGGATTTTCTAATCTGTGTTTGACGTCCAGCAGCATGTGGACTGTGGCCGTTATCAATATGTGCTCAGGGTTTAGAAGGACATGAAAATACAACACAAAGATTTATATCAGCTGACTGTGTAGGTATGTGTGTGTGTGTGTGTGTGTATGTGTGTGTGTGTGTGTGTGTATATGTATGTGTGTGTGTGTGTGTATATGTATGTGTGTGTGTGTGTGTCTTTGATATTCTAAAGTGGCCTAAATGTAAAAAAGACCCTTGTCTGTTTGTCTGTTTGTCTGTTTGTCTGTTTGTGTGTTGGTGTGTTTATCCGTTGGTGTGTTGGTCTGTTGGTGTGTTTATCTGTTTGTCTGCTGGTGTGTTGAGTTGTGTGTTGACTTTATTGTGTTGGTCTGCAGGCTGCGTCAGGACTGGGAGTCGGCGAGCCGGGAGCTGGGCAAACTGAAGGACAGACTTCTGGAGCAGGCTGTGAAGTACTCCAGAGCTTTAGAGGACCAAGGAAAAGCCACACATCGAGAGAGAGAGCTGCTCAGGCAGGTTTGTAAACTAAGAAAACCCAAAATACCTGATCCCCAGAGGGTTCAGGAGCAGGACGTGTCTTTTTGTTAATAACAGTATTTGTCTCAGTAGCTTCTTGTTTGTTCTTGTCTCTGACTGGATGCCTGTCTCTGATTCGGACAAAAACAAGTCAAACTCTTAATAAGTGGGGTGTAAAAACTGAATTGTCAACATCATACCTTAAAAAACACAGATTCTATCAGTCTGATTTTTATCCAGTGCACATCGTGTCACAGCATGCCACCCTCAGACTCCACATACCCTCGGGTTCTTTTGAGCCTCTGTGGCTTTATGTGAAAATAGGTTTGTATTTAGGTGTCTTCAATTAGTCTTAGAAAAACGACTTTCTTGTTAAACTGTTATTTAACATCATCAGAATCGTGTAATTGGTGGAATCTTGTTCTGTAACCTGTTATTTTAAGGAAAAGGGAAACAGTTCATAGTTCTTGTCTCTGCAGGTGGAAGAGCTAAAGTCAAGACTGAGTGAAGCAGATAAATTGTCAGTGGAGGCCCACCCTGCGACTTTATCGTCCAAACACAACAGTTTGGTGATGAGCAGTTCACAGCCGCTTCCACCTGCTCTGCCAGAGAAACCTCTGAAATGTGTCAAACCAGACGCCACAAGGAACGGCCCCCAGGAATCTGGGGTCATCGTATGTATCCCACATTTCTCTTATGTTCAGACTTTAAAGAACTCCACTTCAACAAGCCTCAGGCGATGTTCTGGGATTAGACGTGATCATAATGAGTCATTAATAAAAGTCTCACATTGAAAAAACTCCTCTCCTGAAGATATAACTGTAAACTAGTTCCTGTGTGATAAAGCTGTGTAATATATTCATCCTTGAACAGACATAAGAGTTGGGACTTGGCTGTATTTGTGCTCAGGCTCTGATGGACATCCTGCAGCAGGACCGCAGAGAGGAGCGGAGGAGAGACAGGAGCTGTGTGACATGATCACTTCACTACAGGAGGAGGCGCAGAGGTGTGAGGAGCAGACGGGCCGGGTCAGTACATGTCTGCTCTGTAATAATACTCGTGTGCTCAGTTCAAACACTGACAGTAACCTGTGTCTGCAGCTGGAGGCGCAGTGTGCACAGCTCCAGCTGAAGGTCAGCACTCTGCAGCTGGACTGGGAGACGGAGCAGAAGAGGAGTGTGTCCTACTTCAACCAGATCATGGAGCTGGAGAAGGAGAGGGACCAGGTCAGACTCATGGTTCACTGTCAGTGCTACACCACCTACAATATTATTATCATATATTATATATTAATAATGACATCAACATGACATGATGTTTAGATGAACAACAACATGGGAAATTAAGTAAGATTACATGTTAAAGTCATAATGATTTACAGATCATGATTAAACGTTACTTACCAGATGACTACAGTGAATAAAAAGTCAATTGAATATTCCACAGGCCTTAAGGAGCAGGGACAGCCTGCAGCTGGAGTACACAGAGTGTCTTCTGGATAAGAACCGTCTGAGGAAGAGAATCGCGGAGCTGCAGGCGAGTATGGAGCAGCAGCAGAGGGAGCAGGAGAGAGAGCGAGCCCGAGAGCAGATGGACCAGAGCACTTCCTGTCTGCACTGTGTAAGTTCAGCTCGTTCTACTGGAACAGCAGAGCTTGTGTCTTCACATCTGTTTCCTCTCCCAGTCTCACCTGTCTCTGTGGAGTGAGGACCAGTGTTACGGCCCCTGCTGCTCCCTGGACCTGAGCCCCCAGCCCAACAACAACAACCTGCTGCTGCGGAAGGTCAGGACTCCAACCTGCAATCAGACTCAAGGCCTTTGTCTGTGGCCGACACTCACATCGACTTATTTTAATTCAATACTGATATTTTGTCTTTGTCTCAGGTACATCCAAGAGTGAGAACAAAGGCAAAACTCCACTGGTAAGATACAAATGAAAATAAAATAGGACTGACCACAGAAAAGGCCCGTTCCTCTCTGGTTTAAGTCTGCGCCTCGAGCTGGAGCTGGTCGTAGGGCTGTACATGTGGATGAGGACCTGGATGTACTGTGGTTCAAAGCTTTAACCGTCTTAATAAAATAACATCTGCTTCTTGACAGATTCTCATTCCACCTCTGAGGAAAACCTCCTGATTTCTGTGAGTAAATGTTTTTATTTGACGTTAAACATCAAAGCCATTTAATCTCCTTCACTACACCAACTGTAAAGGCCAGTTCATTTAAACCAGGTTATTTAAACTGTTCTTTTGGAGATACGGCTGCACTTGTAGATGTCAGTCGTTCGTTAGTTACCCCCAGTATTGCTCCAGAGGTCAAGGTGGTGTGTGCCAGGCCAATAGATTTGACCGTGGTTATGGTCCAATTACTTGAGATAGTGAAACAGTGGCATTAAACTAAGCACCCAACTAAAGAATGTGTAAAATAAACAATAAAAGGAAGAGCCAGACTGCAATCTGTGAGCAGCACGGCCACGCTACCACAAGGTGATCAGAGACTAAACCCACACAAATATATGAGCGTTTTCTATTTGCTTTTCAGACAGAAGACAATGAGAAGGAGATAAATCGCCTCTCAACATTCCCTTTTCCTCCCTGTTTAAACTCAATCAACAGACGGTGTAATGCAGAGTGAGTCCAGACGTTTGCTGCCAGCTGCACATACTCTCAGCACGTCGTCATGTTCTCATATATTTACTCCCACATTTTCATTTCCCTGTGTAGGTTTGACTTAGATTCTTGGGGCAGTGATGAGAATGAAAACATAGCAGGTACGTTGCTTTCTGCAGTGGATGAGTTTATAAACTAACATCTGTGTGAGCTCGATGTCCTTTTTCTTTGCAGGTGAACAAAGTGAACTCTCTTTGTGGGATTCGTGGACGTCTTTACACTCTCAGCCCTGTCCCCCTGATCTGAACAAACCTCCCAAACCCACTGACCACAATATGTCAAGGTAAAATGAAATAAAAGAGCGTATATAAATGCTAAACTTTGTTTTTGGATGATAGGACCACTTGGGTACTATATGTTTTTTACAGGAAAGCCTCGCTCACACCTCCGTCCAGCCCGTCTTCTTCTCCCAAGGACAGAAAATCCAGTCTTGCTGATGACATCACGATAGTGGGGGGAAACCGCACTGGGATCTTTGTGAGCCACGTGAAGCCTGGGTCTCCGGCCGAACACTGTGGACTCACACCGGGCTGTGAGCTGCTGGAGGTGTGTGTCACATCATGCAGTAAAGAGTACTGTCAAGAAAACTCGGTTCTCGACGCGCTGTTTACCACCAAAAAGACTCAAGACAAGACTTTTTCTACTCTGATCCTCTCTGATCAGAGGGAAGAGAGCATCAGGACACAGACCCTCTCATGGTCTGTGTCTCACATCGTCTCCACTGCTCTCTCCAACTTCCCTCTTCTCAGAGTTCTCTTTTTATTCAGGCTCATGACAAAACATTGATACATGTTTTAACTCCTCCCTCTAACAACAGAAATCAGTATCTTCCCACATAACATCTCCTGACCTCCTGTTGAGGTTTTACAGCTTTTAACTTTTTTCCCACACCCCCATCTACTGCTTTCCCAGTTCAGTCGTTTTTTCAGATCAGTTGGTTACACAGTCTTACATTCATTAGCTTAAGACTAACTTATGACCTTACCATATTAACTAATTCTAGTGTCTAACATTCCTGTCCCTCACACACTTCAATATATAGTTTATTAGATGATAAAAATACAAATATAGTTTTATTCACAAGTACATGATTTCATCCTGAATTGGTTTGGTCTTTTGTGTCTTTCAGGTTTAGACATGGTTTAGTTTGTCTTTATCCCTGGTCTTTGTTCTGTTCAGTGCTAGTTTAGTCCTGACCTCTGTGACCTTCATAGTGTAAAGGTTCAACTATTTAGATGCTCTTCAAGTTATATTATGAGTAGTAGTATTATTTGGTGTAAATATAGAAGCACACATGCTCATCGCTGTCTCCCGTCGCAGCTGGAGCGTGTGCTGTTCGGTGAGGGAAGTGTGCAGCTGGCCCAGTGCACTGCAGAGGTCGCACACTTTTCTCTTCAGTGGTGGACAGAACCTTCTTCACTTAACATCGGAGCAACCCGGAGGGTGAGTGTGAGGATGTTTCAGTGGAGTTATTGGTTTGTTCTAATGCCTGTGATGCTGTGTAATGTATCAAGCTTCTAACCAGCCCTCATCCCTCCTCAGCCTTTGCCAAACTCTGCTCCCAGATCAAATCTTCTTCTTTTATGGGGGCAGACTCGTTCTATGTTCGTGTTAATCTCTCTCTGGAGCCTCGTGGAGATCCTCCGTCACTGGGAGTGTCTTGTGATGACATCATACACGTCACAGACACCAGACTGAACGGCAAGTATCACTGGCGCTGCTGGCGAGTCGACCCGATCACAGCCAAGCCCCTGCAGGCAGGGACCATGCCCAACTACAACAGGTACACACTGCGCTTTTATTCACTTTTGAACATTTCTGAGCAGATTATATTTTTATTATGACTTTTTTAAAGGGCTCAACAGTTGTTACTTGTGAGGTTAAGAAAACTGGCTCTTGAACAAAAAGACTTCAAGAGGAAAATGGTAAACAACTAAATTATACTGGATTTTTTTCAGCAATTCATGGGTTTCACTTCCCTCTTATAAGGTGCCATTTTGAGGACTTTCGACCATTTAAAAGATTGATTATTGTTCTGTGGATTTGAAACAGTTAAGAATGAAGCTGAAATAACACATTATAATGTTTTCTTCCATCTTGGTAGTTCTTGAAGAAGGCCGAAGGACGCGTGCGCCTCGTTAAAGCTGTGGATCCCAGCTTTCGTGGCATTGACTCTGGTCAACAGGTTTTCTACACCCTCAGTAAACGTAAGACCGATATCTGCATGAGGCCTTTTGTGTTTATTGTTTTTGATGGTGTTTTTTATGCTCTCAGGTCACGAGGATCACCTGATTCCTTACAGTTTAGTGAAGCCGTTGCAGGTTCAAACTAAACGACCTGTTATTTTCTCTCCGTCTCTCTTCTGTCTCGGGGGGCTGATAGAGAGACTGATGCAGCCCGCAGACTCCAGTCTGAACTTCAGCACCTGCCCAACAGGTCGGATATCACACACTGTGTATGTAACAAATAAACAAAAAGCTAACCTGATGTTTCTTAATCTGCAGAACATATCCCCCTTTCAGACCGAGGAGACAAACAGGTGTTCTTGTTAGATTCGTACTCTCCAGAGCAGGCTCTGGGTGTGAGAGTGCAGTCGATACAGGAGATAATCAGCCAGGTACATGTTTCAGCAAATCCCAGGTCTTATAGTCTACATATGTTCTCATTTGTTTATTTATTTGTTGAAGGACAAACACTGTCTGTTGGAGCTGGGCCTGTCCAGTGTTGAAGGCCTCTTGAGACAGGCATATATCCTATAGTCATCCACATCTGCCAAAGAGCAAAAAACACAAAAAAATAAGGCAGGTGTTGATCTTTATTCTATTCAGCGTTAAATACTTCTTGCTGATTCTTCTGATTGATTCTGTTGTGTCATTATGTTACATGTTCTAATGTTTTTTTGTTTTGTTTTTTTCTTAAAGGAAGTTTTTTCCACGATGTGTGGAGGACGGAGCGATGGAGGAGGCGTGTCACGCTGAAGAGCTGCAGCTCGAGAGACTGCCTCTGCTTTATCACAGTCTGCAGCCAAACACCTGGAGCTGCACAGAGGAGCTGCTGTCGTCCTTACGTAACACCATCCACAGTCAGCAGAGCGCAGTAGCCTGGGGTAGAACTGGACCGGTTGCAATAATGCACTTGGCACAGTCATGGATCTCGTACAATATTAAATAATACAAGGAATGCTCCTTGTTGTTATTATTATTACTCCAACCACAGCAGCAGTGACAGAACCTGTGACCTGTGAACATTTAGTGAAACTGTGATGAGATTAATACTTTTGCACTGTGTTTATATTTACAGACTGTGTGTATTTTCCAGGAGCTCAGGCACATAAAAGAGTATTTGTACCTGTTGTACCTGTAATATAATCAATGATTTTCCATGAGAACATGACATTTTAAATTATTTATTTGATTTGTGCCAGTACTTGTTTTTACAGAAACGTAATTATTTACTTTTAATAAAAACCTTTCAGTAAAGTTGAAGTGTAAACATCAAATTAAATCAAGACAGAGCCGTGTGTAACAGCGCCCCCTGGCGCAGAGAGCGAGCTCTGCACTGTCTCCTCCCTTCAGCGCCCTCTAGCGCCCAGTGCGAGCTCTGCACTGCCTCCTCCTCCCCTCTGGGGTAACAGTGATGTGTGTGACAGCGCCCTCTAGCGCACACTGTGGGCTCTGCACTGCCTCCTCCCCTCTGTGATCACAACAGCCTCTGAGCCTCGGATCCTCAGCCTGAGAGCCGGAGCCTGGGAGCCGGAGCCTGAGAGCCGGAGCCTAGGAGCCGGAGCCCGGGAGCCGGAGCCTGGTGATCTCATACGCTCAGACGCTGCTAAAGCTCCACAGAAGCAAAATGGCGGACAGTAAACTAACCGATCATACGGTGTCCCACAGTCATCCAGGAGCTCTGCACGGGTTGTTTACAGCGTGAGGAGCAGTTAGACAAAAGGAATATCTCTTTACACGTTTTACGAGTCTTATTTGGTTTTTGGTTGATGTCATTTATTAAAGTCGTCGCCTTGAAAAGCCTCGGAGAGTTAGCTTAGCCTAGCTGCTGTGCTAGCTGCTAGCCGCGGCTCTGCTAAACATTCTGCACAGAAGCACTTTATGTCTTAACTCCATGTGATTCCCGAGGTAAGTGCTTTTATCTTTTGCACAAATGAATCGTTCACACATGAATCGTTCTCGGGTGGTTTGTCCGTGTCTTTTATTCGCTCTGTAAATGTCTGTGGCGTTTCTACATTTGTCTCATATCGTGTGACTGCTTCAGATTCAGACTGTGCAGCGTTAAAAACATTCTCTGGATTAGTCCAGTGCGATAACGTCGTGTGTTTTGTTAGGACGGTGTTAGTTAGGACAGTGTTTGTTAGGACGGTGTTTGTTAGGACGGTGTTTGTTAGGACGGTGCTTGTTAGGACGGTGTTTGTTAGGACACTGTTTGTTAGGACAGTGTTTGGTAGGACAGTGTTTGTTAGGACAGTGTTGGTTAGGACAGTGTTTGTTAGGACACTGTTTGTTAGGACACTGTTTGTTAGGACACTGTTGGTTAGGACACTGTTGGTTAGGACACTGTTGGTTAGGACACTGTTTGTCAGGGCAGTGTGTTTATCAGGACAGTGTCTGCAGCTCTGCACTGGCTGCAGATGCTACCTTTGAACCCGCTCATTAGAGGCGATGTCATGAGACCTGCAGGAGGCGAGAGAGAGACCCCTGCAGGAGACGAGAGAGAGACCCTGCAGGAGACGAGAGAGAGACCCCTGCAGGCGGCGCGAGAGAGAGACCCCTGCAGGCGGCGAGAGAGAGACCCCTGCAGGCGGCGAGAGAGAGACCCCTGCAGGAGGCGAGAGACCCCCTGCAGGAGGCGAGAGAGAGACCCCTGCAGGAGGCGAGAGACCCCTGCAGGAGGCGAGAGACCCCTGCAGGAGGCGAGAGACCCCTGCAGGAGGCGAGAGGGAGACCCCTGCAGGAGGCAAGAGGGAGACCCCTGCAGGAGGCAAGAGACCTCTGCAGGCAACCTCTTGTTATGCTTTGCAAAAACCTACTCACGTGACCACGGTTTGCATAGAGCTGAGGGCAGGGGTCACGGGCAGGGGTCTAGGGCAGCTGTGGCACTATGAAGGTTTAAAGTCTTGTTTTAAAGAATGAGAAGCACAACAATTTTCTTGTGCATCACAACTGCAACCAGACTGTCAATATGCTGAAAGGATTTCCCTCCAGAGTCTAATCTGAAGTCAACCTGTTTGCTCCTCCAATACCAGTGCTGTCCATGTTCTAGTTAATGAATTATGCAGTGAGAGGCGAGAATACCAAGGCAGGTTGTCAAGCTGTCTACCCCTGGCTAACATTACAGCTCAAACAACATGGTTTCAGCTACAGAGCGCACTACATGAATGTGGATTTCTGATGTCGATTAAACAAGTACAAGTTTGTCTTAAATTAGTGACAATGCAACTCTTTCCTCTGACAGAAGCATCCAAAAAGGGAACAGTGTTTCATGGAAGACAAGAAAAAGAAGAAAGAGGAGAAAAAGAAAAGGGAAACCCCACAGAAGGTAAATAAAAACTGACCACATACTGATGTGTAATTAATTTGATGCAAAATTTAACTTGACACAGTGAAATATTTTTTTCTTGAAGAATATTAGAAAAAAATGATGTTTTTTGCAACATAAAAAATATACCTCTGATAACTCTAAAGAAGGTATTCCACTTGACAGATTTTCTCTCAGAGCTCAAATAGAGTGTTGCGCTTAACTCAGTTTCTCAGTTTAATCCTTATTTTGTCTTATTTTGTCTTGTTATGGTTTTGACACAATTGTGTTATTGCTATATTCAACATAATTATTGCACATCTTCATGATTGTGCATCTGCAACCTCTTTATTATCGAACCTTTTTGCTATGTTACTAATCACTGTTTTCTAATGGCTCTTTTCTTCTCTTTAAGGTGCCAGACCAGAAACTCAAAGGTAAGTGTTGCAGTTTTAACTGTCATACATGTAATGGCATGTGCATACTCATGGGGCTCTTTTTATTTTTGAACAGGTAGTTTTGACAGTGCATGCACTTTATAGATATTAAGTAAGATATATTCTAAACTTTCCTCTATTAGAAGCATAGCCGTTTGGCCTTTCTCATGTTCACGTGTGTATTTCAGTGCCAGAATCTGCCAAGGCGCCCGGTGGCCCATCACACACCAGTCCAGGCTCAGTATCCCCCTGCCCCTGCCCTACCGCTCCTTCCAGTCCCAGTGCTGCCAGCGCCTCTGCACCAGTTGCTCCTGGTGCTGGGAACAATGCAAAGCAGCGGACCTCTGTGGCCAACGGACAGCCCTCCTCCTCATCTTCTTGTGGAAGCCAGGCCATCCAGCAGCAACGATACATGTCCAGAGAGGTTCCACCCAGGTTTCGCTGCCAGCAGGACCACAAAGTGCTACTGAAGAGGGGCCAGCCTCCCCTGTCCTCCATGCTGCTGGGGGGAGGTGGAGCGGACGAGGCTGCTGCGGCCAGTGGCTGCAGTACACAGGGAGAAGATAACCCCAATGCAAAAACAGCTGGAGCCACAGGTACAAGACCACCAATAATTCCTCAAGCCTAAAGAGCGTGTTAAGAGGGTGTCTTTTGAAAAAGAGTTTCCGCAAAATGGACTGGGGTTTTGAACATTTGCAAAGTTCAACATTTTGCTTTGTTCTTGTTATTTTCCTTGTGTCTAAATAGCCTTTCTGTTTCTTTGTTTTCTCTAGATTCCATTTTGGGTTCATCTTCCCCTTCACCCCATAAACTCATCCTCATCATGTGTGGCCGCTGTGTCGTCTTCTACTATTACTACTACTATTAGTACTACTTCAACTTATGCAAGTTCCACATGGGGGGCAGGCTCTGGCAGCCAGCCCTACTCTCAGGGCTGCGTGAAGGTGGATGGGATGGCTGTAACGGACTGGCCCAAAGCGTGTTCGGAGGCAGCGGCCGAAGGGACGCAGGAGCAAGATCACCGTGGTAACAATAACAACAGCAGTGCCTCATGGAGCGAGACAAGCACCCAGCAGAAGAGAGTGGGGGAAGAGAACATGGACAATTCTTCGCCACCTTCTCCTCTCTCTCCCTCGACTCGCTTAACGAATGTGCTCAGTCGTGTGGTGTTGTGGCCTCTCAGGTGGAAGTGGGGCAAGGATCAGCAGCTATTCACAATTCCAAAGTCTCCCATCTTCTTCAAGAGAGTCCTGGTGCCAACAGTAACCCCAGCTCCAACTCCTCTGCCCGGCATCAACAGTCTGGAACCACTGCTTCAGCTTGTGACAGCTTCCTTTGCACTCATCTGTGATTTCCTCATTTTCTGCCAGCAGCCAACTCATCACCACCGACTCATCTGTCAGTCAGGCAGGTGCACCTCAGCAGCAGCAGCACACAGGAACAGCTTTGGGTGCCAGAAGTGGAGAGCAGCCGCAAGCAGCAAACCTAGCAACAGAATCAGTTGATGGCATTGGACCAAATACAGAAAATGGTGAAGCAAACCAAGGAGAAGAGAGAGTACAACTTTGTCTTCCTCCACTGCTGCAGCTGCTGCTTCCTTTTGGAGAGCTATGCCCCCGATGGAGACTGGCGCTCAAGGGAAAGAAGGAAATTCTTGGGTTTTAGATGGCGGCTCAAATACCCAGGTGGTATCTCAGGGAGCACAGGTAGTGTGTAGTGCGAAGGGGGAGTGGGGGGCAGCACTGTGGGAGGGGGTAGTTCGGGTCACTTAGCAATAGGAAGCGGAAAAGGCGAGGATGGTAGCAGTAGTGGTGACAGCGTTGTGACAGACTCTGCATCACCAAAGTTTGCAACTATGTCAAAAGCATGGGACAATCAGAAAGGGGCAGAGAGTGATGACGGAAAAAGTGGGCGAGTGGGGGCGTGGGAGGAAGCAAGGGTGAGGGGTCTACAGCTGGGAGCAGTGGTGGAGGGCAGAAGACAGACCGAACCGGACAGCGCCAATCCCACCAGATCAACGCAGACGTGGCCTTACAGAGCATGCTCAATCGATCAGACCTGGATCCAGGGTCTTGTCCAACACGGGCTGGGGCCAGACCCAAATCCGACAGAATGTGGCCTGGAACCTTAACGCACCAAGTCGAAACGATAAAAGCACTTCATTGTCATCAGCAAATGTAAACACTAGCACTAGTCGTGGAGCTAACAATCCTGGGTCAAGTTCGGTGAGGGAAGGTTGGGATGGAGGAAGGACCAGTCATGAAGTGGAGAAGGAACAGGGGAAGGCAGAAGGAGGCTGGGGGGTACAGAGCACTGAAACCCAAGGTAAAGGTTGGGGGAGTGAGGAGCAGTGGGCTGACGGTAAAGCAGGGGGGAAATGGGGGGAGTTTGGAAAACAGGGTACTGGATGGGAAGACCAGAGTCCAGAGGATAAAGGGACTGGAGGATGGAAAAATGTGGGACAAGGAGGAGAGGCAGGTGGGTGGGGTGGGGAATGGGGGCAAAGAGACTCTTCATCTGGGAGAGGATGGAGTGATGGACCGAGCAGAGGAGAGAGCGTTTCTGAGGAGGGCTCATCATGGAGTGAGGGTGGGCCTCATCGAGGGGGGTGGGGAGGAGGAGAACTGGGTAAACCTCTTCAAAACTGGGGTAATGCAAAGCCCCACACAGCATCAGCACAGATACCAAACAGCCAAGTGGCGCCAATGAAAGCCCCAACCCAACAGCACCAATCACAGGGCCAGCCGCCAGGAGGACCCACCCAAGGGGGGTGGGGCAGCCGGTCCACACCTGGAGAACCCCCATCCAAAAATCCAAACCAAAGTACAGGCTGGACGTCCGGTCCGATTCCCCAGATCCAGGGGCTGCAGGAGACTCCCTGGAGCCCAGCGGCTGGGAAGAGCCGTCCCCTCAGTCATCAGTCGCAAAATGGATATCGATGATGGCACTGCAGCCTGGGGAGACCCCAATCGCTACAACACTAAGAATGTTAACTTGTGGGATAAAAATGCTGCTACTGCTCCGAGTCATAGTCAGCAGCCTCCTCCAATGTCCATGCAGCCACCAGCCCAGAGAAGACAACAGGGGCCGCAACAACCAGGTAAACACCCGGCCCACCACCTCCTAAACACATGCAGCGCGCTTACATGTACTTGAGTGTCCAGGTTATTAGCCACATCCTGGTTGTGGCAGTATTCGGGATATGCTGTTTACATGCACGCTGAGAAACCAGGAGACTCATGTCCCTGTAAACATGATCAAACTCAGTATCCCGATTTCTTCATGTATGCTTACGTTCCCTGTAAATACTCACTTTATAGTGAAGTTTTTACTCCACTTCATTATAAGCTACTGAAGACGAGAGAGAAAGGTATCGATGGACCAAGAATCCACTGCCTAATATCCTGGGCCTGTCCTTGCCTCCCACTGCAGGACTAGGGACCAGTGGATGAACGTGCGGAGCTGGGAGTGGTGGGAGAAAGTCGTCCTGATGGAATTCACTGACCACCGTTTGTTTGTCTTTTAGACGCATGCGTGCTCAACCGTGGGTGTACGCCTCCGGGATGCTGTATATTCATGCTACAGTTACTATCAGAATATCCCGGTTTCTCATAACTAGGATACTGACTTATTCGGGATATTGAATCCAGGATATTAAAAATAAACACATCATAACCAGAATACTCGAGTACATGTAGACGCCTCATGATAACCTGTGAATATGGTGATCAGTGTCAAAAAATCCCCCCTCTCCTAATCCACACAATAATCCTCAGTAACTGCTGTTAAGTTGCTGTGCAGCTCCTCTCTGTGTGGTCTCTTTAGTCATTATTGAACAGTGAAGCAGGTATTGAATACTTTTCCACTCACAGGGCCTGGTTTGTGGGGAGGAGGTGCCCAGTGTGCCGATAATGGTGCTGGTAGTTGGGGCCAAACGTCAGAGGCCACCACAGTTGGGGTGACTCGGATGAGAGTCCAGCAAACATTCTGGCTGGGGTAACCCTTCCTCCAGCTCTGCTAAATCTGGTAAGAAAAAATATGTCAGTGTCAACCATGCGTAGGTACATGAGCTGTGCTGAGCATTGAACCATCTGTCATTTTATCGATGCAGGCACAAAGTCAATAGAGAACTGGGGTGGGAAAGGGGAAGGCTCGATGACTGCGTCACGTCACTCCAGCTGGGATGAGGATGACGACTGTGCTGGGGGAGTGTGGAACAGCGCAGGATCACAGGGAAGCAGCTCCTCCTATAACTCTGGAGGATGGGCTCACGGAGGGAAGAGGGGCAACCTAAAGGTGTGTATGATGCATCTTTATATCTTTAGAATTATCCATGAACATTAGCTGTGATTCATGATTTACAGTTAAATCCATCCAAGTATTTAGTAAGTGACACAAGCGGTCTTGTTTCATCTGCATGTCAAAACATATCAACATAGGGCTGCAACTAAGTCAGACGTGACCAGATCCTGTTTCCTCAGTGGGGACGTTTCAGGCCTTTACTGCAGATCTGACAGATTTCTTAGGTGTTTTTGTCCAGTTACGTTTGAGTACCTGAAAAAGAGGAAACACTTTTTAAAGAGCTGTAACTAGGAACACAAGACAATATTGATAATGGCTAGTATGATGTCACACCGATAACTGATAATGAAAAATTTTCCCAGATAATTTGATGTGATAATGAAACTGCAAAAATACATCAGGGAAGCAGCCAGCAGTGCCACGGCCCCGTTCTTTCCCTGTGTGCTGCACAAAGCATGCATGAAAGCCTCAGATAACAAGTTAGAAAAAGTTTTTTTAATCATCATGAGGAACAAAATGAAAATTGGTTGGTTATCAGGGGGGAAAGATTCAGAAATGATTGGCTATGTATCACTAGCATATAACTGCTGCTTGACTACGCTCAACTTATAACTACGAGTCTGCACTTTGAGCTCTTGTCAATTATTTTAACTTTAAGTTTTTTGGACAGTGACCCAACTTTTGTATCCATTTACAAATATTTAAGGGATCTGTTTGTTTTAATGTTTGAATTTTATAGGGAGGAGGAGGTGATAACTGGATGAACCCGATGTCACGTCAGTTTTCTAATATGGGTCTTCTGGTAAGTTTTTGTCTCAATGAAAATAACTTTCAATAGAAGGAATCGTACTGGGCTGAAAGTGCTTTGTTTACAGTTTCATTACAATGGTTGTAGCTCTGTTGTGAAGACCTGTAGTTATAATGAATGTTTGATTTTAGGGCGATGATCCTAACGTTGACAGAAAGATGGACAGTGAAAAAAGAGGTATGGGTGACTATAACGGGGACATACGCAGAGGAGGCAGAGGAGGTGTAGGCTATCGCATGCCAGTCCAAAAGACGTGGGTTCTGCTGATATGGGGCCCTACGGGGAAAAGGTATGACTATTATTATGATTTTAAAATGTGAGGCGCTGTAGTTTAAGCCCTTTTTTAATGTATAATGTACTGTGGTGTTGTTTTTCACAGATGGGTAGTCATGGAGTGTTGGCTGGCAGCAGTGGAGGGATCCCACAGCCTCGCGGGATGCACCAGCCTGGCATGCATCCCCTTAACCCCACCCCAGGGTTACGTGCTCAAGTGCCTCATCAGTTCCTGTCTGCTCAGGTCAGTGGACAGTTGTTTTAAGTTACATTTGCACATTTTGGCAACTTAACTTACTTGATTATATTTGATAAATTGCTTCAAATTTCAGTTGTTTGATTGTTTTAAACACCCACAAAACCATATGTCAGAGAATGACATCTAGTGGCAGTGTCTTATCCAGTGGGTTTGTGTGACATCTAGGTGCCAGGTCCTGTGCTGAAGCAGATGCCTTCTCCTGGTGGCAGTATGGGAGGAGTGGTCGGAGGAGTAGGAGGTGTTGGGGGAGTGGGAGGTGTTGGCGGAGGAGTGTTCCCTCCTCAGATTTCACCGCAGCAGCTAGCAATGCTCAGCAACATCTACCCTCACATGCAGCAGTTCCATCTGGTAGGTGGCAATGGATGATTCACCATTTAGAAGCCATTATTACAATTATGGCAGGTAGAAAAATCACTACCGGCTTTCCATAAAACAGAGCACTTTAGCGTTCTGTTGTTTTAACCAGACTGAGAATCAAAACTGTTTAGTAATGTGACTTCTAACTGCATATAACATCAACTTTTATAAGCGCTTAACCTTGTTATAATGGTTTTCTCTCATTATTAGCTTAAGAGGCCTGCTATTATATTAGTTCTATCATGAGCTTTGAGTAATCATGTATTGTCCTGCATTCCACACCATGAAACTGCCAAAAAACATAATAAAAATCCACTTTTCCAGTAAATCTCTGCTCTGAAAGGGCCCAATGTTAAAAAAAATCTGCATTCTGAGTGCCTCTTCTTTTCTTGTTGGTTTAATGTTTCTGGGTGCTCTCCTTAGTTGCTGTTTCTAATTGGATTATTACTTGTAGAATTATTTGAATATGCAAAAGCAAATGTTATTAACATACACGTATTTCTTTTTCATTTTTACCAGTTATCCAGTTAAATGGGACTAAAAACTGACACTCATGAATGACCATTATGTCGTTAATCTTTGTAATATGAACAGTTTTTATCTATGCAGAATTATGGGCATTAAATCTCTGTTCTCACTACAAAATCATAATAGTAAAAAAAAACTACCAGCACTCTCAAATGACCGGAGTCTGCTGCCGTCTTTTACC
>JAIEZT010000019.1:1377217-1547265 GCA_019594935.1 Periophthalmus modestus | reverse complement strand
CAGCTGGACACACTAGGAACTTACTTTGGTTGATAAAGTGCAAAACCTAAAAACACTGAAATAATACAAATAATGGCTCTGCACGAAGTAAAAAATATATGCAAAAGATCAATAAAATACTTAGAGATAAATGTAATTCCACTCAAAAAAACAATCAGTGCCATTTCCATATTTTATTTGTATTGGTCCCTCTCTGATTTCCAGTTTTATATAAATTGCTTTGATCAGGTCACAGTTTGGGTTCTAGGCACGGAGATTTTCTACAATCTGTGTTTTGGACGTCCAGCAGCATGTGGATGTGGACGTTATCAATATGTATGCTCAGGGTTTACAGAAGGACATGAAAATACAACACACAGCAGATTTATATCAGCTGACTGTGTAGGTATGTGTGTTTGTGTGTGTGTGTGTATGTGTTTGTGTGTGTGTTGTATAGTGTTATGTTGTGTGGGTGTGTATACTTATTGTGATGTGGTGGGTGTCTTTGATATTCTAAGTGGCCTGCAATGTCATAAAAATACCCTTGTCTGTTTGTCTGTTTTGTCTGTGTTAGTACTGTTTGGGTGTTGGTGTGTTTAATGCCGTTGGTGTGTTGGTCTTTGGGTGGTTTATTATCTGTTTGGCTGGGTGTTGAGTTTTTGTGTTGACGTTATTGTGTTGGTCCTGCAGGCTGCGTCAGGACTGGGAGTCGGCGAGAACCGGGAGCTGGGCAAACGGAAGGACAGACTTCTGGATTCATGCTGTGAAGTACTCCAGAGCTTTAGAGGACCAAGGTAAAAGCCACACATCGAGAGAGAGAGCTGCTCACAGGCATGGTTTGAAAAAAAAAAAAATAAACTAAGACCAAACCCCAAATAACCTGATCCCCAGAGGGTTCAGGAGCAGGACGTGTCTTTTTGTTTAATAACAGTATTTGTCTCAGTAGCCTTCTTGTTTGTTCTTTGTCTCTGACTGGATGCCTGTCTCTGATTCGGACAAACAAGTCAAACTCTTAATAAGTGGGGTGTAAAAACTGAATTGTCAACATCATACCCTTAACAAAACCCAGATTCTATCAGTCTGATTTTTAAATTTCCCATTGCACATCGTGTCACAGCATGCCACCCTCAGACTCCACATAAACCTCGGGTTCTTTTGAGCCTCTGTGGCTTTATGTGAAAATAGTTTTGTATTTAGGTGTCTTCAATTAGTCTTAGAAAAACGACTTTCCCCCTTGTTAAAAAAAAACTGTTATTTAACATCATCAGAATCGTGTAAATTGGTGGAATCTTGTTTCTGTAACCTGTTATTTTAAGGGAAAAGGGAAACCAGTTCATCATAGTTCTTGGGTCTCTGCAGTGGAAGAGCTAAAGTCAAGACTGGAGTGAAGCAGATAAATTGTCAGTGGAGCCCACCCTGCGACTTTATCGTCCCAACACAACAGTTTTTGGTGATGAGCATTTGCACAGCCGCGTTCCTCTTCCCCACCTGCTCTGCCAGAGAAAAACCTCTGAAATGTGTCCAAACCAGACGCCACAAGGAACGGCCCCCAGTAATTGGGTCATCGTTATGTATCCCACAGTTCTCTTATGTTTCAGGACTTTCTTTAAAGAACTCCACTTCAACAAGCCTCAGGCGATGTTCTGGGATTAGACGTGATCATAATGAGTCATTAATTAAAGTCTCACATTGAAAAAAACTCCTCTCCTGAAGATATAACTGTAACTACTAGTTCCTGTGTGATAAAGCTGTGTAATATATTCATCCTTGAACAGACATAAGATTTGGGACTTGGCTGTATTTGTGCTCATGCTCTGATGGCATCCTGCAGCAGACCGCAGAGAGGCAGCGGAGGAGAGACAGGAGCTGTGTGACCATGATCACTTCACTACAGGAGGAGGCGCAGAGGTGTGAGGAGCACCAGCGGGCCGGGTCCAGTACATGTCTGCTCTGTAATACTCGTGTGCTCATTCAAACACTGACAGTAACCTGTGTCTGCAGCTGGAGGCGCAGTGTGCACAGCTCCAGCTGAAAGTCAGCACTCTGCAGCTGGACTGGGAGACGAGCAGAAGAGGAGTGTGTCCTACTTCAACCAGATCATGGAGCTGGAGAAGAGAGGGACCAGGTCAGACTCATGGTTTCACTGTCAGTGCTACACCACCTACAATATTATTAATCATATATATTATATAATTAATAATGACATCAACATGACATGATGTTTAGATGAACAACAACTGGGAATTAAGTAAGATTACATGTTAAAGTCGTAATGATTTACAGATCATGATTAAACGTTACTTACCAGATGACTACAGTGATAAAAAGTCAATTGAATATTCCACAGGCCTTAAGGAGCAGGGACAGCCTGCAGCTGGAGTACACAGAGTGTCTTCTGGATAGAGAACCGTCTGAGGAAGAGAATCGCGGAGCTGCAGGCGAGTATGGAGCAGCAGCAGAGGGAGCAGGAGAGAGAGCGAGCCCGAGAGCATATGGACCAGAGCACTTCCTGTCTGCACTGTGTAAGTTCAGCTCGTTCTACTGGAACAGCAGAGCTTTGTGTCTTCACATCTGTTTCCTTCCTCTCCCAGTCTCACCTGTCTCTGTGGAGTGAGGACCAGTGTTACGGCCCCCTGCTGCTCCCTGGACCTGAGCCCCCAGCCCAACAACAACAACCTGCTCTGCGGAAGGTCAGGACTCCAACCTGCAATCAGACTCAAGGCCTTTCTCTGTGGCCGACACTCACATCGACTTATCTTAATTCAATACTGATATATTTTGTCTTTGTCTCAGGTACATCCAAGAGTGAGAACAAAGGCAAACTCCACTGGTAAGATACTCAAATGAAATAAAAATAGGACTGACCACAGAAAAAGGCCCGTTCCTCTCTCTGTTTAAGTCTGCGCCTCGAGCTGGAGCTGGTCGTAGGGCTGTACATGTGGATGAGGACCTGGATGTACTGTGGTTCAAAGCTTTAACCGTCAGTTAATAAAAATAACATCTGCTTCTTGACAGATTCTCATTCCACCTCTGAGGAAAACTCCTGATTTTTCTGTGAGTAAAATGTTTTTATTTGACGTTAAACATCAAAGCCATTTAATCTCCTCACTACACCAACTGTAAAGGCCAGTTCATTTAAACCAGGTTATTTAAACTGTTCTTCTTTGGAGATACGGCTGCACTTGTAGATGTCAGTCGTTCGTTAGTTTACCCCCAGTATTGCTCCAGAAGGTCAAGGTGGTGGTGTGCCAGGCCAATAGATTTGACCGCTGGTTATGGTCCAATTACTTGAGATAGTGAAACAGTGGCATTAAACTAAGCACCCAACTAAAGAATGTGTAAAAATAAACAATAAAAGGAAGAGCCAGACTGCATCTGTGAGCAGCACGGCCACGCTACCACAAGGTGATCAGAGACTAAACCCACACAATATATGAGCGTTTTCTATTTGCTTTTCAGACAGAAGACAATGAGAAGGAGATAAATCGCCTCTCAACATTCCCTTTTCCTCCCTGTTTAAACTCAATCAACAGACGGTGTAATGCAGAGTGAGTCCAGACGTTTGCTGCCAGCTGCACATACTCTCAGCACGTCGTCATGTTCTCATATATTTACTCCCACATTTTCATTTCCCTGTGTAGGTTTGACTTAGATTCTTGGGGCAGTGATGAGAATGAAAACATAGCAGGTACGTTGCTTTCTGCAGTGGATGAGTTTATAAACTAACATCTGTGTGAGCTCGATGTCCTTTTTTTTCTTTGCAGGTGAACAAAGTGAACTCTCTTTTGTGGGATTCGTGGACGTCTTTACACTCTCAGCCCTGTCCCCCTGATCTGAACAAACCTCCCAAACCCACTGACCACAATATGTCAAGGTAAAATGAAATAAAAGAGCGTATATAAATGCTAAACTTTGTTTTTGGATGATAGGACCACTTGGGTACTATATGTTTTTACAGGAAAGCCTCGCTCACACCTCCGTCCAGCCCGTCTTCTTCTCCCAAGGACAGAAAATCCAGTCTTGCTGATGACATCACGATAGTGGGGGGAAACCGCACTGGGATCTTTGTGAGCCACGTGAAGCCTGGGTCTCCGGCCGAACACTGTGTGACTCACACCGGGCTGTGAGCTGCTGGAGGTGTGTGTGTCACATCATGCAGTAAAGAGTACTGTCAAGAAAACTCGGTTCTCGACGCGCTGTTTACCACCAAAAAGACTCAAGACAAGACTTTTTCTACTCTGATCCTCTCTGATCAGAGGGAAGAGAGCATCAGGACACAGACCCTCTCATGGTCTGTGTCTCACATCGTCTCCACTGCTCTCTCCAACTTCCCTCTTCTCAGAGTTCTCTTTTTATTCAGGCTCATGACAAAACATTGATACATGTTTTAACTCCTCCCTCTAACAACAGAAATCAGTATCTTCCCACATAACATCTCCTGACCTCCTGTTGAGGTTTTACAGCTTTTTAACTTTTTTCCCACACCCCCATCTACTGCTTTCCCAGTTCAGTCGTTTTTCAGATCAGTTGGTTACACAGTCTTACATTCATTAGCTTAAGACTAACTTATGACCTACCATATTAACTAATTCTAGTGTCTAACATTCCTGTCCCTCACACACTTCAATATATAGTTTTATTAGATGATAAAAATACAAATATAGTTTTATTCACAAGTACATGATTTCATCCTGAATTGGTTTTGGTCTTTTGTGTGTCTTCAGGTTTAGACATGGTTTAGTTTGTCTTTATCCCTGGTCTTTGTTCTGTTCAGTGCTAGTTTAGTCCTGACCTCTGTGACCTTCATAGTGTAAAGGTTCAACTATTTAGATGCTCTTCAAGTTATATTATGAGTAGTAGTATTATTTGGTGTAAATATAGAAGCACACATGCTCATCGCTGTCTCCCGTCGCAGCTGGAGCGTGTGCTGTTCGGTGAGGGAAGTGTGCAGCTGGCCCAGTGCACTGCAGAGGTCGCACACTTTTCTCTTCAGTGGTGGACAGAACCTTCTTCACTTAAACATCGGAGCAACCCGGAGGGTGAGTGTGAGGATGTTTCAGTGGAGTTATTGGTTTGTTCTAATGCCTGTGATGCTGTGTAATGTATCAAGCTTCTAACCAGCCCCTCATCCCTCCTCAGCCTTTGCCAAACTCTGCTCCCAGATCAAATCTTCTTCTTTTATGGGGGCAGACTCGTTCTATGTTCGTGTTAATCTCTCTCTGGAGCCTCGTGGAGATCCTCCGTCACTGGGAGTGTCTTGTGATGACATCATACACGTCACAGACACCAGACTGAACGGCAAGTATCACTGGCGCTGCTGGCGAGTCGACCCGATCACAGCCAAGCCCCTGCAGGCAGGGACCATGCCCAACTACAACAGGTTACACACTGCGCTTTATTCACTTTTGAACATTTCTGAGCAGATTATATTTTTTATTATGACTTTTTTAAAGGGCTCAACAGTTGTTACTTGTGAGGTTAAGAAAACTGGCTCTTGAACAAAAAGACTTCAAGAGGAAAATGGTAAAACAACTAAAATTATACTGGATTTTTTTCAGCAATTCATGGGTTTCACTTCCCTCTTATAAGGTGCCATTTTGAGGACTTTCGACCATTTAAAAGATTGATTATTGTTCTGTGGATTTGAAACAGTTAAGAATGAAGCTGAAATAACACATTATAATGTTTTCTTCCATCTTGGTAGTTCTTGAAGAAGGCCGAAGGACGCGTGCGCCTCGTTAAAGCTGTGGATCCCAGCTTTCGTGGCATTGACTCTGGTCAACAGGTTTTCTACACCCTCAGTAAACGTAAGACCGATATCTGCATGAGGCCTTTTGTGTGTTTATTTGTTTTGATGGTGTTTTTTTTGCTCTCAGGTCACGAGGATCACCTGATTCCTTACAGTTTAGTGAAGCCGTTGCAGGTTCAAACTAAACGACCTGTTATTTTCTCTCCGTCTCTTCTGTCTCGGGGGCTGATAGAGAGACTGATGCAGCCCGCAGACTCCAGTCTGAACTTCAGCACCTGCCCAACAGGTCGGATATCACACACTGTGTATGTAACAAATAAACAAAAGCTAACCTGATGTTTCTTAATCTGCAGAACATATCCCCCTTTCAGACCGAGGAGACAAACAGGTGTCTTGTTAGATTCGTACTCTCCAGAGCAGGCTCTGGGTGTGAGAGTGCAGTCGATACAGGAGATAATCAGCCAGGTACATGTTTTCAGCAAATCCCAGGTCTTATAGTCTACATATGTTCTCATTTGTTTATTTATTTGTTGAAGGACAAACACTGTCTGTTGGAGCTGGGCCTGTCCAGTGTTGAAGGCCTCTTGAGACAGGGCATATATCCTATAGTCATCCACATCTGCCCCAAGAGCAAAAAACACAAAAAACTAAGGCAGGTGTTGATCTTTATTCTATTCAGCGTTAAATACTTCTTGCTGATTCTTCTGATTGATTCTGTTGTGTCATTATGTTACATGTTCTAATGTTTTTTTGTTTTGTTTTTTCTTAAAGGAAGTTTTTTCCACGATGTGTGGAGGACGGAGCGATGGAGGAGGCGTGTCACGCTGAAGAGCTGCAGCTCGAGAGACTGCCTCTGCTTTATCACAGTCTGCAGCCAAACACCTGGAGCTGCACAGAGGAGCTGCTGTCGTCCTTACGTAACACCATCCACATTCAGCAGAGCGCAGTAGCCTGGGTAGAACTGGACCGGTTGCAATAATGCACTTGGCACAGTCATGGATCTCGTACAATATTAAATAATACAAGGAATGCTCCTTGTTGTTATTATTATTACTCCAACCACAGCAGCAGTGACAGAACCTGTGACCTGTGAACATTTAGTGAAACTGTGATGAGATTAATACTTTTGCACTGTGTTTATATTTACAGACTGTGTGTATTTTCCAGGAGCTCAGGCACAATAAAAGAGTATTTGTACCTGTTGTACCTGTAATATAATCAATGATTTTCCATGAGAACATGACATTTTAAATTATTTATTTGATTTGTGCCAGTACTTGTTTTTACAGAAACGTAATTATTTACTTTTAATAAAAACCTTTCAGTAAAGTTGAAGTGTAAACATCAAATTAAATCAAGACAGAGCCGTGTGTAACAGCGCCCCCTGGCGCAGAGAGCGAGCTCTGCACTGTCTCCTCCTTCAGCGCCCTCTCTAGCGCCCAGTGCGAGCTCTGCACTGCCTCCTCCTCCCTCTGGGGTAACAGTGATGTGTGTGACAGCGCCCTCTAGCGCACACTGTGGGCTCTGCACTGCCTCCTCCCCTCTGTGATCAACAACAGCCTCTGAGCCTCGGATCCTCAGCCTGAGAGCCGGAGCCTGGGAGCCGGAGCCTGAGAGCCGGAGCCTAGGAGCCGGAGCCGGGAGCCGGAGCCTGGTGATCTCATACGCTCAGACGCTGCTAAAGCTCCACAGAAGCAAAATGGCGGACAGTAAACTAACCGATCATACGGTGTCCCACAGTCATCCAGGAGCTCTGCACGGGTTGTTTACAGCGTGAGGAGCAGTTAGACAAAAGAAAATCTCTTTACACGTTTTACGAGTCTTATTTGGTTTTGGGGTTGATGTCATTTATTAAAGTCGTCGCCTTGAAAAGCCTCGGAGAGTTAGCTTAGCCTAGCTGCTGTGCTAGCTGCTAGCCGCGGCTCTGCTAAACATTCTGCACAGAAGCACTTTATGTCTTAACTCCATGTGATTCCCGAGGTAAGTGCTTTTATCTTTTGCACAAATGAATCGTTCACACATGAATCGTTCTCGGGTGGTTTGTCCGTGTCTTTTATATTCGCTCTGTAAATGTCTGTGGCGTTTTCTACATTTGTCTCATATCGTGTGACTGCTTCAGATTCAGACTGTGCAGCGTTAAAAACATTCTCTGGATTAGTCCAGTGCGATAACGTCGTGTGTTTGTTAGGACGGTGTTTAGTTAGGACAGTGTTTGTTAGGACGGTGTTTGTTAGGACGGTGTTTGTTAGGACGGTGCTTGTTAGGACGGTGTTTGTTAGGACACTGTTTGTTAGGACAGTGTTTGGTAGGACAGTGTTTGTTAGGACAGTGTTGGTTAGGACAGTGTTTTTAGGACAGTGTTAGGACACTGTTTGTTAGGACACTGTTTGTTAGGACACTGTTGGTTAGGACACTGTTGGGTTAGGACACTGTTGGTTAGGACACTGTTTGTCAGGGCAGTGTGTTTTATCAGGACAGTGTCTGCAGCTCTGCACTGGCTGCAGATGCTACCTTTGAACCCGCTCATTAGAGGCGAATGTCATGAGACCTGCAGGAGGCGAGAGAGAGACCCCTGCAGGAGACGAGAGAGAGACCCCTGCAGGAGACGAGAGAGAGACCCCTGCAGGCGGCGAGAGAGAGACCCCTGCAGGCGGCGCGAGAGAGAGACCCCTGCAGGCGGCGAGAGAGAGACCCCTGCAGGAGCGAGAGACCCCTGCAGGAGGCGAGAGACCCCTGCAGAGCAGGAGGCGAGAGACCCCTGCAGGAGGCGAGAGACCCCTGCAGGAGGCGAGAGACCCCCTGCAGGAGGCGAGAGGGAGACCCCTGCAGGAGGCAAGAGGGAGACCCCTGCAGGAGGCAAAGAGACCTCTGCAGGCAACCTCTTGTTATGCTTTGCAAACACCTACTCACGTGACCACGGTTTGCATAGAGCTGAGGGCAGGGGTCACGGGCAGGGGTCTAGGGCAGCTGTGGCACTATGAAGGTTTAAAGTCTTGTTTTAAAGAATGAGAAGCACAACATTTTCTTGTGCATCACAACTGCAACCAGACTGTCAATATGCTGAAAGGATTTCCCTCCAGAGTCTAATCTGAAGTCAACCTGTTTGCTCCTCCAATACCAGTGCTGTCCATGTTCTAGTTAATGAATTATGCAGTGAGAGGCGAGAATACCAAGGCAGGTTGTCAAGCTGTCTACCCCTGGCTAACATTACAGCTCAAACAACATGGTTTCAGCTACAGAGCGCACTACATGAATGTGGATTTCTGATGTCGATTAAACAAGTACAAGTTTGTCTTAAATTAGTGACAATGCAACTCTTTCCTCTGACAGAAGCATCCAAAAAGGGAACAGTGTTTCATGGAAGACAAGAAAAAGAAGAAAGAGGAGAAAAAAGAAAAGGGAAACCCCACAGAAGGTAAATAAAAACTGACCACATACTGATGTGTAATTAATTTGATGCAAAATTTAACTTGACACAGTGAAATATTTTTTTCTTGAAGAATATTAGAAAAAAAATGATGTTTTTTGCAACTAAAAAATATACCTCTGATAACTCTAAAGAAGGTATTCCACTGACAGATTTTCTCTCAGAGCTCAAATAGAGTGTTGCGCTTAACTCAGTTTCTCAGTTTTTAATCCTTATTTTGTCTTATTTTGTCTTGTATGGTTTTGACACAATTGTGTTATTGCTATATTCAACATAATTATTGCACATCTTCATGATTGTGCATCTGCAACCTCTTTATTATCGACCTTTTTGCTATGTTACTAATCACTGTTTTCTAATGGCTCTTTTCTTCTTCTCTTTAAGGTGCCAGACCAGAAACTCAAAGGTAAGTGTTGCAGTTTTAACTGTCATACATGTAATGGCATGTGCATACTCATGGGGCTCTTTTTATTTTTGAACAGGTAGTTTTGACAGTGCATGCACTTTATAGATATTAAGTAAGATATATTCTAAACTTTCCTCTATTAGAAGCATAGCCGTTTGGCCTTTCTCATGTTCACGTGTGTATTTCAGTGCCAGAATCTGCCAAGGCGCCCGGTGGCCCATCACACACCAGTCCAGGCTCAGTATCCCCCTGCCCCTGCCCCTACCGCTCCTTCCAGTCCCAGTGCTGCCAGCGCCTCTGCACCAGTTGCTCCTGGTGCTGGGAACAATGCAAAGCAGCGGACCTCTGTGGCCAACGGACAGCCCTCCTCCTCATCTTCTTGTGGAAGCCAGGCCATCCAGCAGCAACGATACATGTCCAGAGAGGTTCCACCCAGGTTTCGCTGCCAGCAGGACCACAAAGTGCTACTGAAGAGGGGCCAGCCTCCCCTGTCCTCCATGCTGCTGGGGGGAGGTGGAGCGGACGAGGCTGCTGCGGCCAGTGGCTGCAGTACACAGGGAGAAGATAACCCCAATGCAAAAACAGCTGGAGCCACAGGTACAAGACCACCAATAATTCCTCAAGCCTAAAGAGCGTGTTAAGAGGGTGTCTTTTGAAAAAGAGTTTCCGCAAAATGGACTGGGTTTTGAACATTTGCAAAGTTCAACATTTTTGCTTTGTTCTTGTTATTTTCCTTGTGTCTAAATAGCCTTTCTGTTTCTTTTTGTTTTCTCTCTAGATTCCATTTTGGGTTCATCTTCCCCTTCACCCCCATAACTCATCCTCATCATGTGTGGCCGCTGTGTGTCGTCTTCTACTATTACTACTACTATTAGTACTACTTCAACTTATGCAAGTTCCACATGGGGGGCAGGCTCTGGCAGCCAGCCCTACTCTCAGGGCTGCGTGAAGGTGGATGGGATGGCTGTAACGGACTGGCCCAAAGCGTGTTCGGAGGCAGCGGCCGAAGGGACGCAGGAGCAAGATCACCGTGGTAACAATAACAACAGCAGTGCCTCATGGAGCGAGACAAGCACCCAGCAGAAGAGAGTGGGGGAAGAGAACATGGACAATTCTTCGCCACCTTCTCCTCTCTCTCTCCCTCGACCTCGCTTAACGAATGTGCTCAGTCGTGTGGTGTTGTGGCCTCTCAGGTGGAAGTGGGGCAGCAAGGATCAGCAGCTATTCACAATTCCAAAGTCTCCCATCTTCTTCAAGAGAGTCCTGGTGCCAACAGTAACCCCAGCTCCAACTCCTCTGCCCGGCATCAACAGTCTGGAACCACTGCTTCAGCTTGTGACAGCCTTCCTTTGCACTCATCTGTGATTTCCTCATTTTCTGCCAGCAGCCAACTCATCACCACCGACTCATCTGTCAGTCAGGCAGGTGCACCTCAGCAGCAGCAGCACACAGGAACAGCTTTGGGTGCCAGAAGTGGAGAGCAGCCGCAAGCAGCAAACCTAGCAACAGAATCAGTTGATGGCATTGGACCAAATACAGAAAATGGTGAAGCAAACCAAGGAGAAGAGAGTACAACTTTGTCTTCCTCCACTGCTGCAGCTGCTGCTTCCTTTTGGAGAGCTATGCCCCCGATGGAGACTGGCGCTCAAGGGAAAGAAGGAAATTTCTTGGGTTTTAGATGGCGGCTCAAATACCCAGGTGGTATCTCAGGGAGCACAGGTAGTGTGTAGTGCGAAGGGGGAGTGGGGCAGCACTGTGGGAGGGGGTAGTTCGGGTCACTTAGCAATAGGAAGCGGAAAAGGCGAGGATGGTAGCAGTAGTGGTGACAGCGTTGTGACAGACTCTGCATCACCAAAGTTTGCAACTATGTCAAAAGCATGGGACAATCAGAAAGGGGCAGAGAGTGATGACGGAAAAGTGGGCGAGTGGGGCGTGGGAGGAAGCAAGGGTGAGGGGTCTACAGCTGGGAGCAGTGGTGGAGGGCAGAAGACAGACCGAACCGGACAGCGCCAATCCCACCAGATCAACGCAGACGTGGCCTTACAGAGCATGCTCAATCGATCAGACCTGGATCCCAGGGTCTTGTCCAACACGGGCTGGGGCCAGACCCAAATCCGACAGAATGTGGCCTGGAAACTTAACGCACCAAGTCGAAACGATAAAGCACTTCATTGTCATCAGCAAATGTAAACACTAGCACTAGTCGTGGAGCTAACAATCCTGGGTCAAGTTCGGTGAGGGAAGGTTGGGATGGAGGAAGGACCAGTCATGAAGTGGAGAAGGAACAGGGGAAGGCAGAAGGAGGCTGGGGGGTACAGAGCACTGAAACCCAAGGTAAAGGTTGGGGGAGTGAGGAGCAGTGGGCTGACGGTAAAGCAGGGGGGAAATGGGGGGGAGTTTGGAAAACAGGGTACTGGATGGAAGACCAGAGTCCAGAGGATAAAGGGACTGGAGGATGGAAAAATGTGGGACAAGGAGGAGAGGCAGGTGGGTGGGGTGGGGAATGGGGGCAAAGAGACTCTTCATCTGGGAGAGGATGGAGTGATGGACCGCAGCAGAGAGAGAGAGCGTTTCTGAGGAGGGCTCATCATGGAGTGAGGGTGGGCCTCATCGAGGGGGGTGGGGAGGAGGAGAACTGGGTAAACCTCTTCAAAACTGGGGTAATGCAAAGCCCCACACAGCATCAGCACAGATACCAAACAGCCAAGTGGCGCCAATGAAAGCCCCAACCCAACAGCACCAATCACAGGGCCAGCCGCCAGGAGGACCCACCCAAGGGGGGTGGGGCAGCCGGTCCACACCTGGAGAACCCCCATCCAAAAATCCAAACCAAAGTACAGGCTGGACGTCCGGTCCGATTCCCCAGATCCCAGGGGCTGCAGGAGACTCCCTGGAGCCCAGCGGCTGGGAAGAGCCGTCCCCTCAGTCCATCAGTCGCAAAATGGATATCGATGATGGCACTGCAGCCTGGGGAGACCCCAATCGCTACAACACTAAGAATGTTAACTTGTGGGATAAAAATGCTGCTACTGCTCCGAGTCATAGTCAGCAGCCTCCTCCAATGTCCATGCAGCCACCAGCCCAGAGAAGACAACAGGGGCCGCAACAACCAGGTAAACACCCGGCCCACCACCTCCTAAACACATGCAGCGCGCTTACATGTACTTGAGTGTCCAGGTTATTAGCCACATCCTGGTTGTGGCAGTATTCGGGATATGCTGTTTACATGCACGCTGAGAAACCAGGAGACTCATGTCCCTGTAAACATGATCAAACTCAGTATCCCGATTTCTTCATGTATGCTTACGTTCCCTGTAAATACTCACTTTATAGTGAAGTTTTTACTCCACTTCATTATAAGCTACTGAAGACGAGAGAGAGAAAGGTATCGATGGACCAAGAATCCACTGCCTAATATCCTGGGCCTGTCCTTGCCTCCCACTGCAGGACTAGGGACCAGTGGATGAACGTGCGGAGCTGGGAGTGTGGGAGAAAGTCGTCCTGATGGAATTCACTGACCACCGTTTGTTTGTCTTTTAGACGCATGCGTGCTCAACCGTGGGTGTACGCCTCCGGGATGCTGTATATTCATGCTACAGTTACTATCAGAATATCCCGGTTTCTCATAACTAGGATACTGACTTATTCGGGATATTGAATCCAGGATATTAAAAATAAACACATCATAACCAGAATACTCGAGTACATGTAGACGCCTCATGATAACCTGTGAATATGGTGATCAGTGTCAAAAAATCCCCCCTCTCCTAATCCACACAATAATCCTCAGTAACTGCTGTTAAGTTGCTGTGCAGCTCCTCTCTGTGTGGTCTCTTTAGTCATTATTGAACAGTGAAGCAGGTATTGAATACTTTTCCACTCACAGGGCCTGGTTTGTGGGGAGGAGGTGCCCAGTGTGCCGATAATGGTGCTGGTAGTTGGGGCCAAACGTCAGAGGCCACCACAGGTTGGGGTGACTCGGATGAGTCCAGCAAACATTCTGGCTGGGGTAACCCTTCCTCCAGCTCTGCTAAATCTGGTAAGAAAAAATATGTCAGTGTCAACCATGCGTAGGTACATGAGCTGTGCTGAGCATTGAACCATCTGTCATTTTATCGATGCAGGCACAAAGTCAATAGAGAACTGGGGTGGGAAAGGGGAAGGCTCGATGACTGCGTCACGTCACTCCAGCTGGGATGAGGATGACGACTGTGCTGGGGGAGTGTGGAACAGCGCAGGATCACAGGGAAGCAGCTCCTCCTATAACTCTGGAGGATGGGCTCACGGAGGAAGAGAGGGGCAACCTAAAGGTGTGTATGATGCATCTTTATATCTTTAGAATTATCCATGAACATTAGCTGTGATTCATGATTTACAGTTAAATCCATCCAAGTATTTAGTAAGTGACACAAGCGTCTTTGTTTCATCTGCATGTCAAAACATATCAACATAGGGCTGCAACTAAGTCAGACGTGACCAGATCCTGTTTCCTCAGTGGGGACGTTTCAGGCCTTTACTGCAGATCTGACAGATTTCTTAGGTGTTTTTGTCCAGTTACGTTTGAGTACCTGAAAAAGAGGAAACACTTTTTAAAGAGCTGTAACTAGGAACACAAGACAATATTGATAATGGCTAGTATGATGTCACACCGATAACTGATAATGAAAATTTTCCCAGATAATTTGATGTGATAATGAAACTGCAAAAATACATCAGGGAAGCAGCCAGTCAGTGCCACGGCCCTGTTCTTTCCCTGTGTGCTGCACAAAGCATGCATGAAAGCCTCAGATAACAAGTTAGAAAAAGTTTTTTTAATCATCATGAGGAACAAAATGAAATATTGGTTATCAGGGGGGAAAGATTCAGAAATGATTGGCTATGTATCACTAGCATAACTGCTGCTTGACTACGCTCAACTTATAACTACGAGTCTGCACTTTGAGCTCTTGTCAATTATTTAACTTTTAAGTTTTTGGACAGTGACCCAACTTTTGTATCCATTTACAAATATTTAAGGGATCTGTTTGTTTTAATGTTTGAATTTTATAGGGAGGAGGAGGTGATAACTGGATGAACCCGATGTCACGTCAGTTTTCTAATATGGGTCTTCTGGTAAGTTTTTGTCTCAATGAAAATAACTTTCAATAGAAGGAATCGTACTGGGCTGAAAGTGCTTTGTTTACAGTTTCATTACAATGGTGTAGCTCTGTTGTGAAGACCTGTAGTTATAATGAATGTTTGATTTTAGGGCGATGATCCTAACGTTGACAGAAAGATGGACAGTGAAAAAAGAGGTATGGGTGACTATAACGGGGACATACGCAGAGGAGGCAGAGGAGGTGTAGGCTATCGCATGCCCAGTCCAAAAGACGTGGGTTCTGCTGATATGGGGCCCTACGGGGAAAAGGTATGACTATTATTATGATTTTAAAATGTGAGGCGCTGTAGTTTAAGCCCTTTTTTAATGTATAATGTACTGTGGTGTTGTCTTTTCACAGATGGGTAGTCATGGAGTGTTGGCTGGCAGCAGTGGAGGGATCCCACAGCCTCGCGGGATGCACCAGCCTGGCATGCATCCCCTTAACCCCACCCCAGGGTTACGTGCTCAAGTGCCTCATCAGTTCCTGTCTGCTCAGGTCAGTGGACAGTTGTTTTAAGTTACATTTGCACATTTTGGCAACTTAACTTACTTGATTATATTTGATAAATTGCTTCAAATTTCAGTTGTTTGATTGTTTTAAACCACAAACCATATGTCAGAGAATGACATCTAGTGGCAGTGTCTTATCCAGTGGGTTTGTGTGACATCTAGGTGCCAGGTCCTGTGCTGAAGCAGATGCCTTCTCCTGGTGGCAGTATGGGAGGAGTGGTCGGAGGGAGGAGTAGGAGGTGTTGGGGGAGTGGGAGGTGTTGGCGGAGGAGTGTTCCCTCCTCAGATTTCACCGCAGCAGCTAGCAATGCTCAGCAACATCTACCCTCACATGCAGCAGTTCCATCTGGTAGGTGGCAATGGATGATTCACCATTTAGAAGCCATTATTACAATTATGGCAGGTAGAAAAATCACTACCGGCTTTCCATAAAACAGAGCACTTTAGCGTTCTGTTGTTTTAACCAGACTGAGAATCAAAACTGTTTAGTTAATGTGACTTCTAACTGCATATAACATCAACTTTTATAAGCGCTTAACCTTGTTATAATGGTTTTCTCTCATTATTAGCTTAAGAGGCCTGCTATTATATTAGTTCTATCATGAGCTTTGAGTAATCATGTATTGTCCTGCATTCCACACATGAAACTGCCAAAAACATAATAAAAATCCACTTTTCCAGTAAATCTCTGCTCTGAAAGGGCCCAATGTTCTAAATCTGCATTCTGAGTGCCTCTTCTTTTCTTGTTGGTTAATGTTTCTCTGGTGGCTCTCCTTAGTGCTGTTTTCTAATTGGATTATTACTTTGTAGAATTATTTGAATATGCAAAGCAAATGTTATTAACATACACGATTCTTTTCATTTTTACCAGTTATCAAGTTAATGGGACTAAACTGACACTCATGAATGACCATTATGTCTTAATCTTTGTAATATGAACAGTTTTTATCTATGCAGAATTATGGGCATTAATCTCTGTTCTCACTACAAAATCATAATAGTAAAAAAAAACTACCAGCACTCTCAATGACGGAGTCTGCTGCCGTCTTTTTACCTTTTCCATCTGAACCTTTAGAACTATTGTCATAATGAATTTTATAATGTATAAATTTTAATAATTTAACATCTAAAATTAAAATCTTATTTTGTGGCTCTAAAGTCAAAACACTTCCATTGAATATTGTACTTAATAATGTACTTTTTTAATATTGTACTAAAGTTTGATAATATATTTCTTCATATCTCTCCATCCTACACTCTTATTGCTTAGAAAATGTGTTTATTTAGGTCATGTTACTAGTGTTTTATTATCATACATCTACAGTCGTCCAGGAGAGGTTTTTGCTGAGGTGGGTCTAAAGATAAGTAATGCCCTGGGACAGTTATGCATTTACTTGTTTCCTGTTTGTTAATCTCTATTAACATTTTGAAGCCACATACAAAAATGTAAACGTTATTTTATTTCCAAATTTCAGGCCTGCCAGCTACTGCTACAGCATCAACAGCAGCCACCGCAGCAGCCAATGTTCCCCAATCAAAGGAAGTTTCCACAGCCTCAGCCTGTGAGGCAGCAGTCAGACCCACAGCAGGTACCGTCCAAACCCCCGTGTCCTTCATCTACGTCCAGCCGCACTTCACACTTACCAAATGAGCCTGTTCTTTTCAGCTGGCACGAATTATGGCCATTCTGCAGCAACAGAGGCAGCAGCAGCAAACAGGGGTTGGAGGACAAGCACCGATCGGAGGAAACTCTAAACTCTCACCTTCTCATCTTGGAGGAGGCATTTCCAAACAATCCATTGTAGACCCACTGCAACACCCTGGGATGGGTGGTCCACTGTCAGATCTTCACACCAAAACTCAAGGCATGTACTCTGGTAAGACCTCTCAGCAGCAGCATCAAAACCCCTAAAACGTTATATGCATGTATTCTTTTTAATTCTAATGTGCATTGCTGTTGACCTCTCAGGTATGGAGCTCAGTTCTGTGATGGGAGGAATGAAGGAACCTGGAGGACAACAGTCCCGCTTCAAATGGATGATGGAAGGACACTCTCCAGTTCCATCTCCTCCTGACCTCACACTCAACAAAAATGGTGCGTTGTCTGATGGTATGTACTGTAACCGTATAAACCGGGATTTGTGATTGGTGATACTTGAAAGAAATACTTTGTTTTATATATTTACGGTTTAGGTCCTTTAGCTGGAGGGATGAAGGTCAGAGGAGGCTCTCCTTACTCTCAGTACGACATGTTGGCTGGTGATGCTTTGGGGATTCCTCCTCAAGGTTCTGCTGACAACTGGCACCGCACACCTGGCAGCAAACTGAGCCACAAACCAGCCACCTCCAGCTGGCCTCCAGGTAGGCCCACCTGAACCTTTACTAAAGAAACACATTGGAAGATAATCTAACTATGTACCAAATGTTGTTTTAGAGTTTCAGCCAGGCGTTCCATGGAAGGGAATCCAGACCAGCGGAGACCCAGAGTCTGACCCCTACATGACCCCTGGTGGAAGTGTTCTTGGCTCTCCTGGACCTCCAGGACTCAATGACTCAGACCATCAGTTGCTAAGAGACAACATAGGTATGTACCTAATGTGTAACCCCTCTCTATGTGCTTGTGACCAGAGTATTCTGCTGTGTTACATAATTCGCTGCTTTTTATTTCTGCTTGTGTAGGGCCAAACCCCTCCCTCAACACCTCGCTGCCTTCACCAGTTGCCTGGCCCTACAGTGCCTCAGACAGCCCCCTCAGCAATGCACACAGCACAGGTACTGCTCTGCTGGACACTTTACGACTCACTTTACTACTTTATGCTTTGACATCTTCTCTGAGTATATTCCACTAGTGGAACATTGGTGCAAAAGAAGAGAAGAAAACACTCTTCAACTCTGATTTCAGTGGTTCGTTTGTTCAACTTATTCCCCCTTCTCTCCCCGACCTCCATTTCCTTTTCAGGAAAGTACTCGGAGTACAAACACAGCTGGCCTCCTGAACCCATCGGACAAAACAAGATGTGGAAGACCAATCGCAACAGCTCACAGCTGCCACGCCCCCCTCCTGGCTTGACTAATCAAAAGCAGGCCTTTCCCTCCCCTTGGGGAAGCGGGGGCCCACGGTTGGCCCGTAGTTGGGGAGGAGGTGGGGTTAACCAGGAGTCAAGATTTGGGCAAGGTACAACTTGTGTTTTCAATAACTAATGTATTTGAGTTTATCATAGCATAATCTACAGCCTTTGCTTACTCTTATGTGATTGTTTCAGCTTGGAGCGATGGTACAGCTTGTCGGAGCAGCTGTTGGTTACTGCTTAGCAATCTGACACCTCAGGTAAACAAACTGCTGTGATTGAAAGTGACCGGTAAATGGAGCCATTGATGGTGGGGGTCATTTTACTTACACCTGCTTGACCTTTGTCCTTTACTTGGTTTATTGGGTAGTTTGTTGTTTCTTTCAAGAAAATTATTATTATAATTTTCCATTTTTTTTTCTCTTGTCCCAAAGATTGATGGCTCCACTCTAAGGACTATATGCATGCAGCATGGCCCCCTGCTGACCTTCCACCTTGGTTTGACCCAGGGCAGTGCTCTGATTCGCTACAGCAGCCGACAGGAAGCAGCCAAGGCCCAGGGTGCACTCCACATGTAGGTCGACCAATCTCACTAAAGCACAAATAACAATGATTTCTTTAACGTGTGTATAAAGTGTGAACATCTGTGTCATTGTAGTGAGCTGTATATTGAGCAGTTTTCTATGTTTGAGACATGAAACACGTTTTGCTCTTATTCCTGTGCTGCACTTTTTCTATCGTGTATGTGAAGATGATGTCTACAGATCATTCTTAATCTGTTGTTTTTATTTTTTTATAGGTGTGTCCTAGGCAACACCACAATCCTGGCGGAGTTTGTCAGTGAGGAAGAAGTTGCTCGCTATTTTGCACATTCCCAGGCTGGAGGAGAATGTCCCAGCCCAGGGACAGTAGTAGCAGGTGGGGCTCAAAGTTCTTCTGGAGCAGGTGTTGCTGTGGCCAGTAGTGGAGGTAGCTCCCCAGGCAGTGAGCGAGCCTCAGGGGGCACAGCCTCCAGTGAAAGTGGCAGTGGCGGAGCAGGGGACAGTGGAGCCGGTCTGCCTGGTGTGAGATCTTCCTCCTCCAGTTGGCAGAACCTGGATGGTACGGGCACTTCTTCAGAGGCTCTTTCAGCCCAGGGATCTGGACTGGGGATATTCTCCCAATGGAGCACCAATGGCGCTGGGGAGGGAACCGCCATTAGTGGAGTGGAGTCTGGGAGGTCCGGGCTGTGGGGGGGCATGACTGCGGGTTATCCCAGCGGCAGCAGCAGCAGCAGCCTATGGGGGGCGCCACAAATTGAGGAAAGGCACCAAATGGACAGCCCTGCAGCACTGTTGCCTGGCGACCTGCTGGGCGGAGGGGCCGACTCCATCTGACCAGCCCTCTCTTTTTGAACCATTTGATGTAGAATTGGAAATGGCATACACTGGGTTACATATGTACTTTAGCACACTTACACATGACATAGTATGCATATTATTGTAGTGCACATACAAAGACACAGGCGTACTTGAACAAGGTATGCATATTATTGTGCACACACAAAGCAGAAATGTGAGACTTGCTTACACACATTCTTGTGGCCAGACTTAAGCTATTATATAAATTGCAGGGACTGTTAGATGTGTATCAGCCTTTTTCCACAGATGAAGATTTCAACTGCTTAGACTTGAAACCTGAAAATTAATGAAAAGTCAGTTGGTCTGAAAGACTTGAATGGATTATGCTTATTAGATAGTGGACTCGTCGACAGATTTACATCCACGTGCACACACCAAATACAGACAAGCCTTCAGACAGACCGCACTATAAACAACATTACCTTCATTGTGTACAACTTCAAACTACATAATGTGATGTTTAAGTGCAGTTTGTATTTACATCTCTGTAAAGATAGAGACCGAATCCAAACACATGCAAAGAGTTCTGCCTGACATCAGAACTGTATCTTACTGTGTATGTTATTTTTCAGTTAGTTATGTACGGCTTTAATTTGAAATTGAAAATATGGAAAAATCATTGTTTTGTTTTGTTTTTCAAAATGCTGACCTCCTACTGTTGTATCTCACGCACTCTCTATTATTCTCTCTTGAAAATGTTTGTTACTGTTGCAGTGATAAATGTTTAATTGCAGGCAGTTGTTTTGAGTTGAAGCTATGTTGCATTTCTCCATGTGCTGATACCGAGCGCAGTATCGCACACTTTTGGACATTATGTATGAGTGAGGCGTTGAGACCAAGTAGGTGGACATGAACCACCCATTTGTGTGTGAATGTATGTTGTATGCATGTTCTGCCTGTGGGCAAGGCTGCTTACTATACAGAAGGTCTATACAAAATGTTTCAGTGCATTTGATATATACTGCTGACTGTGTTGAGAATTATTAGCACTAATGCTTTGTTTCTTTCATTTGATTTTTTTTTATTAGCAGATGTCTTTTATTGTCTGATCTGCAATAATAAAAAAGAACATTTTAATGATACAAAGAGCTGAAGGCATAAGCGTTGAGAATGGACATGCCAAATCTTATCAAACTGTGTTGAACGGGTGGGAGGGGCGGGGTGGGAGGGTTGTTTACAAATGCATAAGAGTTACCGTACGTTTTTAATGTTCCGTTGTGTATTAATTTTAAATTAAGACAGGCTTTAACACTCCTGTTCAGTGTTTTTGTTTTGAGATTTTACAAAAGAAATTTTATTTAAACATGAGAACAAGATTAATAAAGATGAAAGTATTGGCTTCTAAATGTTCCTGTTTTTTAATGATGTAAAGACTTTATCCTCATCTTTTTCTGGTCGTTTCAGTTACTGCAGCAGGAAGTTACATGGCATTAAACTGTATAAAGTATCACCAATCAGTCTGACATTACATAACCCACAGTAACATGTACAATTAACTTTACATAACCCACAGTAACATGAACAATTAACTTTACATAACCCACAGTAACATGAACAATCTGACTTTACATAACCCACAGTAACATGAACAATTAACTTTACATAACTCCACAGTAACATGAACAATTAACTTTACATAACCCACAGTAACATGAACAATCTGACTTTACATAACCCCACAGTAACATGAACAATTAACTTTACATAACCCACAGTAACATGAAGAATCTGACTTTACATAACCCACAGTAACATGAACATTTAACTTTACATAACCCACAGTAACATGAACATTTAACTTTACATAACCCACAGTAACATGAACAATTAACTTTACATAACCCACAGTAACATGAACAATCTGACTTTACATAACCCTCAGTAACATGTACAATCTGACTTTACATAACCCACAGTAACATGAACAATTAACTTTACATAACCCACAGTAACATGTACAATCTGACTTTACATAACCCACAGTAACATGGACAATCTGACTTTACATAACCCTCAGTAACATGAACAATTAAATTAACTTTACATAACCCACAGTAACATGAACAATTAACTTTACATAACTCCACAGTAACATGAACAATCTGACTTTACATAACCCACAGTAACATGAACAATTAACTTTACATAACTCCACAGTAACATGAACAATCTGACTTTACATAACCCACAGTAACATGAACAATCTGACTTTACATAACCCACAGTAACATGAACAATCTGACTTTATAAACACATTATAAACACACACACACAATATAAAACACATTGTAAACACACAATATAAACACACTAAACTATAAACACACTATAAACACAGATTGTAAACACACACTGTATAAACACACAGTATAAACACACTATAAACACTGTGTCTAGTACAGTGTCACAGACACACACACACACACACACACACACACACACACACACTAAAAACACACTATAAACACTGTCTGTGTGTCTAGTAGTGTCACACACACTATAAACACACTATAAACACTGTGTGTGTGTGTCTCACACACACTAAAAATAGTATAGTTTCCTCTGTGGTGATGTTTTTAGTGATGTTTTTAGTGATGTTTTTAGTTCTCTGTGGTGGGCAGTGGCGGCTGTGACGTGTCTCTGACATGACATCATGTTGTGAAGGAGCGTGTTAAGTAACAAGAGGGTCAGACACGAGAGGAGCAGACACGAGAGGAGCAGACACGAGAGGAGCAGACACGAGAGGAGCAGACACGAGAGGAGCAGACACGAGAGGAGCAGACACGAGAGGAGCAGACACGAGAGGAGCAGACACGAGAGGAGCAGACACGAGAGGAGCAGAGAGGAGCAGACACGACAGGAGCAGCCTGGAGAGGAGCAGAGAGGAGCAGCCTGGAGAGGAGGAGCAGCCTGGAGCACGGCCGCTGCTGCTGGAGCTTCTCGGGGATTATCACAGAGCGCGGCCGACGACAGAGCACTGAGCTGGGGGAATGAGCGCCGCCAGAATCCGCCTCCATCCTCTTTCACCCGGGGCCCAATCCGACTGACAACCCTCGGATCAGAACCTCCACCGACACCGCTTCAGAACGAGCCCAGTATCGGGTGAGTTTGTGGTCGGAGAACCGCAGAAATCAGGGGGGAAAAGCGGCCTGTTTCTCCCCGAGCAGAGTGTCGTATTGTCGGTGTGAGGAGAGGGGGAGGGGGGCCTGCTCCACACTCATGGGTGCGGCTGAAAACACCACCAGAATCATTTAAAACAAACCAACTTGTGCATTTGGGAGTGTTTTTGTTGGTTTTAGCGGTGCAGGGTGTACGGCTCTTACACGGCTCTGAACGGCTCTGAACGGCTCTTTTACGCATGTCTCCGGTTTAATCCGCGTGAACGGGAGTAACGGGGATGCTGAGTCCAGTCTGAAGCGGTTTGTTCTGTGTTTGTGTTGTTTTCTATCAGTCAGAGCTTTTTACACATTTACACTGTGTTTTTATTCAGACAGACTTTAGTTTAACTCAACTCTTTTTCTCTGGAGCTGCTGTTTTTTGTGTTTTTTGGTGATTTTTACGCAGCTGTGCATCATCTAGTGACAATATACAACTAATATTCATCATAATTTTGATTTGCAACACAATATATGCTTAGTTTTAGGGTTTGTTTTGGAGATTTGTTTGCACAGGACGCTATGTTACTCTATGTTACACTAGTTTCTCCTTGTGATCACTAATCTCAGACATTTATTTACTTTTAATCCAATATTTGTGCTTCCAGTTTGTCCGTTTGTGTTTTATGGGACATTTTTCTTATGGCAGGGTTAATGGCACAGTTCTTGCAGCTTCTACACTGTAACTTTGGATCAGTTTGGTGTAAATGTGCGAACAATAAACCACTAGAAAAGACAGAATCCTGTTTATCGCACTATTACTGATGATAAATGTACAGATAATGCACCTCACATTGTCATTCTTATTAAAAATACATTTTAGATCAGTCTAGTTAATGTTAATGTTCTGTATCACTGCACATAATTGATTTTTTAAGTTGGTTTAGACTGTAGGAAACATCATGTACAGGATTTGGGGACATTTATTGTATTTTATTGCTGATTTAAATGATGAAATGTGTGTTTTAAAGCGTGTTCACCTGTCCTGAAGCTGCCAAATCTGGTACAAATCATAATATAACTTCATTTCTCAGGGATAATGATGTGAAAGGTGATTGTTCGAGACCCTCAGACGGATTACGAAGTGCAGTTTCTGTCCAAGTACTGCATTTTTTTATATATTTGAGTTGTCATCTTCGACTGTTGTTCTCAGTTAATGGCATTGGAGGATGAGGATGAGGATGAGGATGAGGATGCTTTGGTTCACGTTGCACAGAAAGGTCATGAGACTCCTGCTTGTTTTCTGCACAGGATATGAAGTAACGTCAGGCAGATCTCGTTCAGATTCATGGCACTGGTTTAGGCTGTTTTGCTGTTGAATTCTGTAGAGTTTTTACAGATTTTTAGCGTTGTTTGTTCCTCTTTCTGAGCTCACAGTCGCCTGACACAGATGAAGACGTTTGTGGGCCGTTCATGCTTGGACAGAAACACGCACCACTAAGTCTCGGGATGGGAGTTAGTGCAGCTACGTCTCTGTCACGTGCAGGCATTTCCTCACTTTTGTAAACTCTATTGAATTTTAATGGCGCTTACTGTGCTGCCTCCACCTCCTTCTGCGAGGCCTGTGGATGTTATTGGGAGTAAAATCGCTCTGGATGAGTTTGGGAACTATCTAATTGTGTTTTTCTGACAAATATCATGAATAGATGTCCTGAAGAAGTGAGAAAAACTGAATGAAATAACAAACTAATGGAAGAATCACATTTCAGAACATGTTTGTGCAGGTCTAAACTACAGGGTTCGCAGTTTTTATGCAAAATTAGACAAAAATATTTTGTTTGTAGAGGGAATTATGGCACCTACCACATTTTCTGCATTTGAGATTTGCTAATAACTTTCATTCAGATTGTGATTTCGATTGTGATTAATCTTGCAGCCCTAGACCTGTCATGACACCACATTTTGAAGTGCAATATACAAAAAAAAAAAATCATAAGACAGGCTCCAAAAAGTATTCTAAATGTACAATATTGTTCGTTTGTATTTATAATGAGTCATAGAAGTCATAATTCAAGCCTGTACACCTCAAATCTCACTGTAGAAAAGAAAAATGACCAAGATTTTCTCACTAGTTCAAAGAAAAAGTGTCTGTGATGAATATAATTGTCCCGACTGTCATGTATTGATTGATGAGTTGATGTAGTTGAGCCTCGTGACAGGCCTATGCAGCTCGAGACTCACTGAACACTCGTCTTTAGTTGATCTTTTCACTTATATCAAGCTTCTCAATGATTACGAATGAACACATAATTATGGTGTTGACTGACTTTCAGAATAATAATTATTTTTTTCTTTTCATAGTGACCTTCAACCATGGAGCTGAGAGTGGGGAACAAGTATCGGCTCGGGCGGAAGATCGGAAGTGGGTCTTTTGGAGACATTTATCTTGGTGAGTGATTTAACACATTGAGCCCTCACATAGTATCAGAGCTAATCAAACTTTCAGGATGTCACCAAATGTAATCAACCATAATCAGGGCTGCAAACTTGTCTCCTTTTAGTGGAATTTGCTGTTTTGATCATGAAATAGGTCATTCGTGTGAATAGTATAGATCCATAGTCAGGAGCCAATCAGCTACAGGCTGAGCTCCGACCAGCGCTGACCCGCCCCGAGAGAAGACGTGGTCAGGTGAAAGTTTTAGTGCTCCATATGTTCACTCTGTTTGTCTGCTGTTCACATTTTAAAGTATTTTTGTTGTGTGCTAACACAAAGCTATGTGGCTGCAGCCCCCGTTTGGCCCAAAGCTGGTGCTCGCTGTTTTTAAGGACCAGTTTCATGTTCACCAAGAAATTATAATTCTATGAACGTGCAATAAGACGTGAGATTTTACATGGTGGGGATGTGAGGAGCGAACATGTGCGAGCGTAACCAATGAGGCGACTCTGTAGCTTCAACAGCCTCACTCACAAAAACATGAGTTATATCTCCATATAAGATTTGAGCTGTGTTTTTCTGGAGCCACTGTCCACACTGCAGTGTGATCAAACTTATAAACAGTGAATATATCAACTCAAGTAAAAAGAGAGCTTCAAATATGGACAAACAGTAAAAGCTTTGTTCAAAGTCTTTTTACACTTAAGTGTGGTAATAATACTAGTAAAGACTTCAGACTGTGTAGTGGACTAGTCATAAACAGCTCCTCTCTTCATTTATAGGCGCTGTGATAAAACTAGACTATACAGGGCACCAGCTCTTTGTTTAATGCCCAAACTGTCTGCTGGTCCCAGTCGTGTGATTCTTGTGTGAAGAGTCCATTTACTGTTGGAACAGTTGTATTTTTTTATTTACTGAGAAGTGAAAACATAACCGTATCTGCACTTCACATATGAGCTCATTTACCTTCTGAAATGCTCTAGAGCACAAGGAACTGCATAGATTTTGTTCAAAATTTCCCCCACACCTCCTTTTTCTCCCATAGTCACACTTGACACACTGTAAGTTGCAGACACTGTCTCGAGTGGGGATTTTTATTTAAAATTATATAAAAATAAACAAAACTGCGATGACGTGCAGTTGTAATTATAGCCACAGAATTTTGAGCTCAGGGGACGATTGATTACTCGCCGCAGATGGACGGTTAGACTGTCACCTCTGTCACTATGCCCCAGTTTGCAGCCCTGATGATGCCTGGGAGACTGCAGCTCTCTCTCTGTGGTATTGGCCATAGATTTTGTAATGGTAGAAGTAATCTGTATTGCTCGACTCATCTCTTCTGAGCCATGTTTGTGAGAGTGTGCGTTTATTTGCCTTTAGGTGCCAATATTGCCACCGGTGAAGAGGTCGCCATCAAGCTGGAGTGTGTAAAGACCAAACATCCACAGCTGCACATTGAAAGCAAATTCTACAAGATGATGCAAGGAGGAGGTACAGATCGACCGTGTCTTTGACGTGCTCAGACAAAGTTTATAGTCTTAAAGGATGTATAACAAGTTGTCACGTTTTCCTAATTATAGTACCTGTGGTCAATATTTATCATATTTACACCAGTTAACTGACACTTTGTTTTATTAGTCTTCCCTTTGATAACATGTAGGATCAATGCTGTTTTTGCTGTGTCTCCGTTTTAGTGGGAATTCCTTCCATAAAGTGGTGTGGAGCTGAGGGAGACTATAACGTGATGGTTATGGAGCTGCTCGGCCCGAGTCTAGAAGATCTGTTCAACTTCTGCTCCAGGAAGTTCAGCCTGAAGACCGTGCTGCTGTTGGCTGACCAGATGGTACGCCACAAACCTCGATGTTTATTGAGAAATGTCTGATTCTTTTAAATGAACAGCTTTTGCATTAAACGCCAAACAGACTTTTGTTTTATCAGCTGCGCTTTCTATTTATAGCCTGGCTAGTACTACAGAGATCTTGTATTTTATCTCTTTTTGATTGGTTTGAGTGTAATTTCTAGACAAAACTCACAGTTGCAGAGTGAACCAATCTGAGAAGCAACGGCTTAAATCTGTGTACTTGTAAATACTTGAGTACAACACATAGCCAGGCTTCTCCTTTTTGAAGATTTATGAATTAGCGCTGCCCTAAGTATCATCCACTTCTTATTTCCCCTTAGTTAATGTTTTCCACACTCTGGACACTAAAGCTTTTGCAGACGGGCTCCTGTGTGCATGTGTGAGTTTGTGTCCTGCAGCTCTTTCATGCAGGGTGCTGTGTTTGCTGTACAAAAGTATTTTAGCTCTGCATCTTGTACATTTATTTGTCTTTTCATTTGTAGACTCAATATCTCTTTTCTTTGTCTCATCTCTTCCTGTCTCCTTCTCTTCTCCTCCACTTAGATAAGTCGCATCGAGTATATCCACTCCAAAAACTTTATCCACCGAGACGTAAAGCCCGACAACTTCCTCATGGGACTTGGAAAGAAAGGAAACCTGGTTTATATCATTGACTTTGGGTTGGCCAAGAAGTACCGAGACGCAAGGACGCACCAGCACATCCCGTACCGGGAGAACAAAAACCTGACGGGAACCGCCCGCTACGCCTCCATCAACACACATCTAGGGATCGGTAAATTTATAAAGTTTTCCTCAGCAAACATCACAACTGCTACGTAAAGAGAATTTAAATACACTGGAGAAGTCCTTAGATTAAAAAATACATAACTATTTTTTAATATTAATGAGTAAAGATAGGTCATAAAAAGTAATAAATGTGCATTGCTAATTTGTGTGTGTATATATAGTGACATTCATTACAAAAATTCTTATGATTTTAGTCTTGTAAGTATTTATTTTGATCTATAAAATGCGTTGACCTCAGACAGGACGTACCAGAGGCATTTGACTCTAACGCTCCTCTGTCCTCTCTCTCACAGAGCAGTCGAGGCGTGATGACTTGGAGTCTCTGGGCTATGTGCTCATGTACTTCAATCTAGGCTCGCTGCCTTGGCAGGGGCTCAAGGCTGCTACCAAGAGACAGAAGTATGAGCGAATCAGCGAGAAGAAAATGTCCACACCCATTGAGGTTCTGTGCAAAGGATATCCCTGTAAGTGAGCACAAGCTAACCCAGAGTTTAGGCACGTGAAGCCCAGATTAAGAGTTTAGTTCTGTCCCAAAGGGAATTGAAGTGTTGGATATAGAGCTCCAGCTAATGCTAAACTGACCAGGGATAATCTAATAATCACAGACAGGTAAAATCAATATCACAGATCATCTCTTCATCCTGGTTGAATCAAATGTGGAGCTCAGTTAAGGTCCAGTTAGTGAGATGATTGGGTCAGAGCTAACCCAGCGCTCTCATCTGCAGTGGTCTGTGTCTTATCAAAGCTGGTGCAGTTTGTTGTGTTAGTCTGTGCATATTCGTCAGGTCTTATTGCACTTTAACGAGAAAAGAACTCGACTTTAGTGTCACATCTGACCTTCCTCTCTCTCCAACAGCTGAGTTTTCAACGTACCTGAATTTCTGCCGCTCACTGCGCTTCGACGACAAGCCTGACTACTCGTACCTCAGACAACTCTTCAGGAACCTTTTTCACCGACAAGGTTTCTCCTACGACTACGTTTTTGACTGGAACATGCTCAAATTTGTAAGTTTAAAACGCATTATGTGGCTTTCATACATTGTGTAATAATGATGGGTTATGTTCTCAGGGAGCCAGCAGGACGGCAGAAGACGGAGACCGGGACAGGCGGACGGGAGAGGACAGAGACGAGCGCATTGGGGGAGCCCCTAGAGGGTCAGCAGCCCGGGGCATCCCACCGGGCCCCAACCCGGGGGCCGCCAACAGAGTCCGCAATGGTCAGGAGCAAGCCATGTCCAACCCTGCCTCCCGCGTGCAGCAGTCTGGTGAGTTGTGATGGTCATGACTGTTTTTAGACACATTTCACTTTGATTTTTGTTTTCTTTTATACATCTTAAATACAACATAGGGAACTCATCACCTCGTGCAATTTCTCGTGCAGAGAGGGAGAGGAAGGTGAGCATGCGTCTACACAGAGGCGCTCCGGCCAACGTGTCGTCATCAGATCTCACTGCTCGGCATGACCAGTCTAGAATCTCCACATCACAGGTAAATGTTTAAGTGTCGTAACTAAACCTACATCTAAACTCAAAAAAGCGTAAATGACAGTGGTAGAACTCTGCATCACTGGAAGGAGATTGGATTGAAACAGTGTTGGGCAAGTTACTCTGGAAAAGTAAACTGTAATCAATAAACTGGAAGTACTTAATAGTAATCATTAGACTTACTTTTGAAAAAATATTAATTAATTTGAGACGATTTACAGCTGAGGCACAGTGAAAGATGCACTATGTAGCTTTTGTGGTGGAGAAGCATCTGTTCATCTCCTCACACGTTAGTGCTTTGCGTAGATTGTTGCACAGCGTGACACTAAATCTTCATGGAAACGAACTGCTGACGTTTCCAGACCCAGGTACAAGTCAGATCTGCTGAAAGTAACAACTGTCAAAAGGGACAGAATTAGTCATCGCACTGCTCCACCCTGGATTGGAGACGCAACACACTTAACACACGCTGATCCAACTAGTCAAAGATTTAAAAAAAACAGAAAGATTATGTTAAATAAGCCATAAAATGCAAAACAGTAACAGTCTTGCATTAAATTTGGCAAACATAACATAATCACACTGTAGAAATCCACTGCTCTTATTGTCAGACCAGGTAGTTCAGCCTTCATGTTCATTTTTTACTTGTTTTATTATTTAATTTATCATAAAATGTTGACTCTTCAGATGTGTGTTTTATCTTCTGTAGGTCAGCGTGCCGTTTGAGCACATGGGGAAGTAAAGCCCAGCGTCAGCCTCCAATCTTCAGGTATTGTTAGTTTTTCATTGACAAACCCAGTTGTCTGCTAATCCATGGATAATGAAATATTGTGTTTGGTTCCAGGGCTAAGAGGATTGCTCTAGGCTCCAGTTTGTGTTTTTACCTTCTTCTGCAAGACTGATGCCATGGACACGTGGACTTGTAAAAAAAAAAAAAAAAAAAAGAACAATAAATCCAAATGATCAAAAAAAAAAAAATCCACTTTTTACTGTTGAAGCAAGGATCACCACCACAAAACAAAAGGCAAATTTCTGACAGTGTTACATCTTTTTACCTACGGGTTCCTCTCCACATTCCCACCGTGTCAAATGTGAAGAACTGTTTGTTTTAGCACTACATGAGATTCATTGTTTATGTTGCAACGTTTTGAGAGCAGCAGCAGCAGCTTCAAAAGTGGATTTAGGTATGTGAAACGTGATGTCAAGAAAGGCTAAATAGTGGGATAGGTAAGTTTTATGCTGTTGTACAGTCATTTTGTTTCATTCACATGGCTTGGCTCATGTTTTATTTAAAGTCCATCCAAATCCCCAGCTCCCTGCCTTTTTACTTTTTTAGTTTGGTAAACTGAAGAATTGACCATAGATATTGCAATGACTCACTTCTGAGGGACAAACTGCCTCAGGAACCTTTGTGTTGACCCGAGCTGCGAGCACCAGCTAAAACTCATCAAAGCTGCAATTTTTATGATGGTTCTTAATCTTACCTTTTTATATTTTTTTTGTTATTGGGGAATTATACAGGACGGGAGCAGACTCGTGAAGCAGAAGTCTGGGTGGGGTATTTTTCCTTTTTTAACGTTCACTGTAAATATTTTTTTAATTTGTGGAAAGCCAATATCGTGGTTCTGTTTAAGTAGAAAAAAACTCATTTTATTGGATTGAATTGAGTCAGAATTTTGCATATTTAAAATGACTAAATTGCGGGTGAGGGCACTTTTACGACGCCAGCTGGGTCACTTCTCTTGTGTGACTGGTTAGTACAGCGGATCCCTGCGTACATGTTCATTTTTACATTTTTACTTGTATATATTACATACTTTTAATTTCTGCCCATGACAAGCAACACTGGGGTAAACCCTCGAGCAAAAACACGTTGTGATCTGACTTTTGGATTACTTTTTGATGTGTAAAATGGTAAAGCGAGTGGCAGGGATGTGTAAATATAAATGTATTGTGTGTAATTACTTGTACAGTTTGACCCAGTGGCATCGTAAAGGTTTAGTTTGGGGCTCTGGGGGATTCACTTTATGTATGGTGTACTGATATCTTGTACAGTTCTTTAACACACTTTATTTACAGTATTTGTGTATATTTTATGAAGTAATAAAAATGAATAATGTTGCTCACAAACCACTAGGCACCTTTTGTGTGATGTTTTGCCACAGTTGTAACTCGTTTGGATTTTGTACGACTTTATACACGTCATTCATGTCTCACATTTATTTGTCAAATTACGTTCTCAGTGTTTATTATTACATCAGCAAAATGTCAGGTTTTAAGAGCAGAATATTACAAAGATATTCAATAATATCAAACTTTTTTGTGGTTCAACAGTCCTCACAGCTTTGAGGTTTGAACAAAGAGAAATAAATTATATATATTAAGTTAAACCATAATTTCAGTGTACTTCTGGTTGAATTTAAGTATTTATTTGTCTAAAATTATTGACTAGCCAGATATTACATGTAGCTTTATGAGAGAAGAGTCGTTAAAATATGTGATCAGACAGTTTTACAGGTAAATTATGTCTCTGTTGGTCAGTGTCTTCGTTATGTCAGTGTTGGTCAGTGTCTTCGTTATGTCAGTGTTGGTCAGTGTCTTCATTATGTCTCTGTTGGTCAGTGTCTTCATTATGTCTCTGTTGGTCAGTGTCTTCATTATGTCTCTGTTGGTCAGTGTCTTCATTATGTCCCTGTTGGTCAGTGTCTTCATTATGTCTCTGTTGGTCAGTGTCTTCATTATGTCTCTGTTGGTCAGTGTCTTCATTATGTCAGTGTTTTTAATACGTCACAGTTTGTCAGTTGTCTGTGACGTCACGCCATCCAGAGGTCCGCGCATGCGCAGTGGAGTCTGGACGCTGCAGCTGATGATGTGGAGGAAATAACGGCGCCTGTTTCCTTTTTCCTTGGATTCAATTTTGTTTTATGCTGTATATTATAACAAGCGTCTTAGTTATTTAATTGGTCGTTCTTTTTTATTTCACTGTTCGTTGTGTTTCTAAGTTTAAACGACAGAAAATAGAACAAAGCTAGCATCGGGCTAATGTGTGCTAGCATGTGCTAAAGCAGCTGAGGCTCTGTGCAGACTCCTGGCAGCTCATAACAGACATTTTTTATAGACTTTTCTTTCAGCTGGAGTTATTTTGAATCTATTTAACTGCGTGTTCGTGTTGTACCTTTTTGCACTTGATGGATTGGGCCACATGTGAGCTAAACGGAGCTAAACGGAGCTAAATTGATGAGTTGTTTGAGAGCATCCAGAGTCACACTGCAGAGGAGGTGAGTACAAAAACAATAAACAAAGATCACATTCAAATGAAACTGTGTTCTCCCCAAAGCTAAACTGCATGCATAAGCTTGTCATCAGCTCATTGGACATGCTGTTGTGCATTATATAGAATCAAACCTCTATCTAGACGTGTATTGTGTGTTGTTTTGTGTCATATTCTGCTCCACCCTCCACAGTTTTCCACATTTTGCGCAGATCTGGTGACGCCTGGGTGAACGCCATCACTGCTTTCATGTTTGGTGCCTGAGGATTCAACAGTGTGACAATGAGAGCTGCTGAATCGATTGGGGTCAATGTACAATGCCTGTTTTGAAACGTAGCCAGGGGTGCAGTGAGGAGGACTGATGGGCTGCCTGCCTTTTGGCCTTAACCCAGACACACAGAGTCTATTAACCCTGAGTAGTGACAGCCTCAGAGGGCAGAAACAGACCTTTACTTCATAACCTCGTCTTTACGTTTAGCTTAGATGAAGGATGTTGTTGCCATGGTTACCACTGAATTGATGTTGGACTTTGACTACTAAATGTTCATGATTCTGAATAATCCATCATAGTGTGATTATCTGACAGTTATACAGCCCTTTTAAACACTTGCCCTTCACGGGATCCTGTTTCCTGGTGACACACTAATGTGTTTCATGTTACTGCAGCGCCACAGTCTTTGTGAACAAGCGTGACTCATCCATGTCAAGTAACAGCCTATGTTTAGCCGGTACATCTGGGAGCACAGACTGAAAAATCTAATTAAATAATGACATTTGTGGCTTCCTCAAATCCGGGAAAACTGACTTGTTGAACAGATGGAAGTTATAAAAGGAATTAATGTGATGTTGGTCCCGTTATCCATATCAGGATAGATCAGATGCGTTTCTTCATTTGATAATTAGGCATTGTCACCACACGAAGCCAGAAACAAATGCTTCCTCTGTGTCTAAACCTTGGTAAATGTCCTACCTGTAACAGTGAGATTCAAGTAGTAGTAGTAGTTATATTTAGTAGTGTGCAAAGTGACATTGGGGTGATGTGTCCTCAATAATGGCTTGGTAAAATTTTAAAAAGCAGTATTCAGAAACCCTGGGTAGGTTTTAAGTGTGGAGTGAGGGCACTTGGACAATGGACAACTCTACTCTAAATGTTTAAACCTTACACAGATTCTTTGGAGATTCCTAATCCGAAATATATATCCAAGAGATGTATTTGTTAAGTTTGTGTCTGGCCTGTACTCTAATGAGATGAAAATCAAAGCTAAGCCTGGTGCTGTGGTGTAATTGGTGTTTTGCTCAGTCTCAGATAAGCACCGGAGAAACACAGAAACTGGGTCATCTGCTTCTGCTCAGAGCCGTTTTATTCAGCCGCGCTTTATCCCACACATTTTGGCAAAAATGCTTGTTTCTCTATTCCACCCACTGTCACCACGTTTCAGTGTCACATGTATATAATATATACCATACTATACTATATATTTTTTCTATTTATCTTTGCGTGTAAGATTGATTCATTACATTTTTCTTTCTTGTAGCAATATGAATACTGAATAGTGAATAGTCCCTTTCTCTTGATTTGTGCAGATGAGTCAACTTTGGAAGAGAGACATACCCCTGTCCCAGAGGTTAGGGAATGACTCGCTGACTGCTCTGGCCCCAGGGCCCCCTGCCACTGTAACCCCACAGGGCTCCAACACGTCATGGGCCCCAGAAGCCCCTGTGGTCACCCCAGAGGAGCCCTTCTTCCTCATGACCTCCACAGCTCAGACCATCTCAGGAGTCTTTGTGTGGACTGCTCTCCTCATCACGTGTCACCAGGTGAGTTCAGGACCAAAGATACTGTGAAAATGTTTATTAATCCACTGCACTTTCTCAAATGAATGAGATGAGGCCGTCTCGTTTTCATTGTTAGTTTTTACGTTCACTTATATAACTTTTGTAAAAGGGATTTATTTACATTGACAAGTTTGGTGTTTGCGGCCTCCCAGGAAAAGAGGAAAGAAAATGTGCAAATGGGTGCAGTGTTTTGCTGCAGTGTTTGCCTCATACGATTTGGTGAATGCTTCGTGCTCATGTTACATACTCCATTCTGCTATTATGTAAGTCAGGGGTGTTGAGCCCATGGCTTTTGTGTGTGTTTGTCTTCTATTATACAATGCCACTCTTTACATGGAGTCAAAGACCAGCTCTCCATCACTCTGGCAACAGGTGCAGCCTCTATGCCACCATCAAAGACCAGGCCGTATATGTGTGTTCACGCTCAGGAGGAAGCCAGGTCACTTGGCAGCCAGAGTGCCCTGTGTGGGATAGTGGGTGTGATGTTTTTACAGAGGTGTGTTTGTCTGTTTTGGGGCCGGCAGAGGTGACAATGGAAGGCCAGGCAAATGGAAAGGCTTCCCCGTGCTTTAGTGTAGAGCCATCTGCTCCTCCTGTCGTCTGCTGCTGTTCTCAAAAGGAGCGTTAAAAGAGCCGGATCAGTTTGTTTGACGAGGCACTGACTCTGTACAGCCACCAAAGAGCTGTTCACAAGCGGACACACTACAGCAGGAGCAGTAGGGCTGCGACGGTTACATAGGCTGATGAAGAATGAAGCACTCGCATATTGTCACTTATATTACTGCAACAGTTTAAGAAGTGAATGTTTGTTCAAGGCAAATCTAAACAAAGGTATGACTAAAGCGACAGAGGAGATGGGCATGTACAGATGTGGGAGTGGATAGTGGGAGCTTAAGCATTACCTGAACACTTCATTTAAAACTTGTCTCAATCTCATTATCATGGTCTTTTTATTCTGTGTAAAACGTTGTGACTTTCTGTCCTTAGATCTATATGCATCTGCGCTACTACAGCTCTCCCAACGAACAGAGGCACATCGTGAGGGTCCTCTTCATCGTCCCCATCTATGCCTTTGACTCCTGGCTCAGCCTCCTCTTCTTCACCAATGAAGAGTACTATGTGTACTTTGACACAGTTCGAGATTGTTATGAAGGTGAGGCTGTACTGCAGTGTGAAGTGCACTCCCTGTTCAGCGTAACCATGTGAGGTTTATGTGTCCTGACGCTCCAGTGGCAGATGGCCTTTTGCCTTGTCTTCCTTTAAAAACGTTGCCCTCTTGTTCTCGTGTCTTTGGGTCTGTTGAGGTGCAATGGATTGGAAACGTGTCTCCTAGCAACTTCACAAAAAGAGCAAACCCTTGTCTTTCTGTGGCGTTTGGATTTTGATTGTATTTTATAGAAAAATCCACACATTCATGAAGAGGGATTGTAGTCAGAAATATCATGTGGTACACGGACATGTCCAGTTCAAAGACAAATGAAATATGCAAATTACATTACAGTGTTCCCTGGTTTATCGTGGGTGTTTGTTCTAAAAAATAACCTACAATAGGCAAAATCTGCGAAGTATCAGCTTTATTTTTAACAATTATTCTATATGTTTTAATGTAAAACTCCTCACCACACACTTTATACACTTTTCTCACACAGGAATTAACATTTTCTCACATTTCTCTCTTGTTTAAACTCTCTCAAAGTTCAAACCTTTGTCGGTGCAGAATGTTTCATTGACATTGTGGGTTTTGTCGGGGAGAAAACTTGTAAACATACAGCACTTCAGAGTCACACAGCGATCCAACATTTATGTAAATTTGTCTGACACATTCTGTACTGCACCATCAGTGCCAATCAGGACGCAGAACACAATGGTCTACAGTCCCTCAGCCAATCAGGACGCAGAACACAATGGGTCTACAGTCCCTCAGCCAATCAGGACGCAGAACACAATGGTCTACAGTCCCTCAGCCAATCAGGACGCAGAACACAATGGTCTACAGTCCCTCAGCCAATCAGGATGCAGAACACAATGCTTGTTCATACGATGTAAAAATAGCATGTAAAATTGCACAAAAAAATCAGCGAAACAGTGAGACCACGAAAGGTGAACCACAATCTAGCGAGGGACCACTCTATTTTGTAAATAATGTAACACTTTTTTACTCATTCTTACTTAATGTCACTGGTTTTGACTTCACCTGTGACATGGTTGTTCACCTGTGCCTGACCAGGACGAACATGACTGAAGATGGTTGATCAGTTCTGCACTACAGTATTGTTCTATTTTGTGCCGTTCACGCTGACTTGCTAACATGTACAGTTCTTTGCTAAACTTGGTGACAAATGGATCTTTGTCGATGTGTTTCCAGCTTTTGTCATCTACAACTTCCTCAGTCTGTGTTACGAGTACCTCGGAGGGGAAAGTGCCATCATGGCAGAGATCCGAGGGAAGCCCATTGAGTGAGTTTCATCTTTCATCTTTCATTCATGTACAAAAGCCAAACGTCTGTTCTTTCTAAACTCTGTGACTTTTAGGTCCAGCTGTATGTACGGGACATGCTGTCTGTGGGGCAAGACGTATTCTATTGGTTTTCTCAGGTTTTGCAAGCAGGTAACTAGACATCCCAACTGGTTTGAGTAAGTTTCGAGTAAAAACAATTACAAAGGATTATATTTCGCTTTTTTTCCTTTCGTTCTTTTAGGCTACTCTTCAGTTCTGTGTGGTCAAACCTCTGATGGCTATGATCACCGTCATCCTGCAGGCTTTTGGGAAGTACAGAGATGGATACTTCAGGTAACTAAACACTGAAGTAAGACTCTTTAATGATGAATATTGGGTTCTTACTACACAAAAAAACATCTATCTGATTTCTGCATTTGTTCGTGGCCATGCGCTGATACAAATCGAACACTTTTCTCTTTAGTGTGAACAGTGGCTACCTGTATGTGACCATCATCTACAACATCTCCGTCAGTCTGTCGCTCTACGCTCTGTTCCTCTTCTACTTTGCCACGAGGGAACTGCTCATCCCATACAGCCCAGTGCTCAAATTCTTCATGATTAAGTCTGTCATCTTCCTCTCCTTTTGGCAAGGTGAGAAAACGTGTCTTACTGCTGCATATTTTCATGTGAACCAAAATAACAATCAGAGTTGGTCCTGAAAAGTAAATTGTCTGTGTGCGAGGTTATTGTTTAAGTAGATTTTACAGAACATGTCCCTTTTAAAAACTGTATTTAAACTTGATGAATGAGTAGCATGACGTGTTATGGACAGATTTCATTGTGCAGCATTCATTTACTCCTTCTTCAATGTCCTCTCCGTGTTTAGGGATGCTCCTGGCCATCATGGAAAAGTGCGGTGCCATCCCTGAGATTAACTCCGCTGACGTCTCGGTGGGAGAGGGAACAGTTGCAGCAGGATACCAGAACTTCATCATCTGCATTGAGATGTTCTTTGCAGCTGTTGCTCTGCGTCACGCTTTTACCTACAAGGTTTACATGGACAAAAGACTCGACTCCTACGGTAGGGACAATGGGCGCACTGGCAAACCTTTAATTTCTCTAACATTTCTTGGCATTTCCTTCCTGTTACATATTTCACGGTTTGGGAATCTCTCTTGTCTTACCTACACTTGTTTCTTGACTGCTCCTTTATCTTGAGTCTTTTCTTTTCTCTCGCTCTCAAAGGCTCCTTTCCCACATATGGACAGTACGGTAGGTCCGATGTTGGCTTCATTTGTGATGTTTCTGTGGTTGTGTGGCCCTTTTACATTGTTAGTTTATTTCATTTCTGCTTATTTTTAGTTCCTCTGTTGTCCTTCGCTCCATTGGCACGGTTTTATTTAGTCTGTGGTTTGTGTTCCACCTGTATAAAGTTGTATATATGGCAGCTTTTCCCATTTCCATTTGCTCGGTATCAGCCATTGTTAATTTGTCAATGTGTGTCACTGTTGAAACATGAAACAAACACGGAGCTCTGCAGATACAACCTCTAATGAATGACTTACACATGTGGACAAACAGTGTTAATAAAAACAAAGTGCTTACATCTAATTTAAGTGTTACACTGGCAGCTTTGGATAAATAATTCACTGACAGTTCTAACATGCTACTCCCAAGCTGCTTTTATTAGATTTGTTTTTTTCAGCCCTGTTTATAGTGCTCCTTTGCCTGGATATTCTTTTAAAATCCAGTGAAAAAATCAAATACTTGACCTCAAACTCTGACCTTGAGAAAAGTATTAACACCTTCCCTGTATAAAAAAAACAAACATCGACATTTTTCATCTTTTATACACATTTTTTTTACTGTTTATTGCTGCCAGTCAGTGGATTCCTCTCCGTCCCCGCAGGTCGCTGTGCTCCCATGAAGAGCATCTCCAGCAGTCTGAAGGAGACCATGAACCCAGGAGACATGGTGCAAGACGCCATCCACAACTTCTCCCCGGCTTATCAACAGTACACACAACAGTCCACTCTGGAGAGGAGCGGGGGTCCGCCCCTGTCCCGCAGCCACAGCAACATCAGCACCAGAGGGGACAACGAGAAGACCCTGCTGCTCAGCTCAGACGATGAGTTTTAACATCCAACAGATCACTTATGTAAAACAGATGTGCGAGGCAAATCAGGACTTTATGTTATATGCTTATCCTTTAGGGAAGAGGAAAGTGAAATCAGGGAGAATAGTTTGTGATGACGAGGTGTCAGGATGTCAGGGTGAGTTCAGGAGTGCTTTGCTTTGATTAAGGCCAATACTGACTAATGATGATCTTTACTTTGACTTTAACTGTGCCTGTTACACTTCACAGTTCCTTACGCGAGAATTCAAAGTGCCATCTTTTTGTGTGACGCTTGGCCTTTATCGTTTTGATACTAACTCTTAGTCCACACACCTCTCTCCCTTTGCCAAGTCTGCCTCTGATTTAAACATTGCCAAATTTAAGGGCCAGGAACCGCTGCTCTTTAAAGAAACGCACTGCTTAGAGATTTACATTAAGTCTTATTGGCTGTCGAAGTACTTGACTTAAGTTTAAAGATTTATATGATGCATTATTTTACATTGTTGTCACTTTGTGTATAACCTTGAAGGTACAAGTGAGTTGGAAAGTTCTTATTCCAGAATGTTGAAGATGTTCCGTTAAAGATAGTGTCATTTAGTGGTGCGTTTTTCAGATTTTGTTAGTTTGTGTTTTGTTTGCACTGAAGGAACAGCTGTTGCACAGATTTTCAAACAGGGGCCAAAGCTGCTGGAGGACAACACCCACGCACGTTACAGATTACAGATTAGGGAAAAGCAACACGTTGTTCCGAAGACTGTACAGATGTGAGCAGCCCCCGGGGATTGTAATCTCATCACTGCAGCATTTACAGAGCACAGCGACCTCTGCTGGTCAAACTCTACAAAGACAGTGTGGTTTACTGTTACACTAAAGACTGAGGAGATGGTTCTTTGTTCTCAACACTGTTCGGTATTAAACTGTAGTTAAATTATATGAGAGTCAGTTTATTACCAGAAAATAGCTCCAACAAATGTTTTCATCATTTCAGACGCTGCCTTTGCCGTTTCCTCCCACGTTTCTCCTGTTGTGGTGAGATAATAGTTTTGTGATGAGTATTAAATGCCAATTCTACATTTCAGGATACATTTCGGATAGGCAGCTTCCTCATTGAGCACAGGTAAATTAGTTGAGATTATGTTGATTTAAAAAAACCTGCTCCCTTAGAAACACTTTTCCCCTGAACCACAGCTTTTTACATTTGTTTTTTTAAATGCTATTAAATAGTTTTGATACTTACACTGATAGAAATGCTGTAATATCAAAGCTGACACTATTTAACCATAAAATATTCTATAAAATTGTTGTACATAGATTTACACTTAAGAAATGTGAATTATGATTGTATGACCAGGTGTGTGCAGTGTGTCATTCGACGTTTCTGGTTTTCAAATACTTGCGGTCTCGCTTTTGTTGAATGCATTTGTATATTTGGTATATTGTTCAGGTTTTAATGCTGTATATTATGTTGGCAATAGAAAAAGGTAATAAAAATTTGTTCAAAGTTGAAACTATCTTCGTTTATTCATAAGGAAACTGTCCCTGTGCCAACAAGAACTGTCCAGCAGGTGGCGTAAGAACAGTCCTGTGAATATGTCACTTAGATCTTTGCTTTTGGGGATCCATGAATCAGATTTAAGTCAAGTTCAAACTTTCCAGAATTTATCAAAGCTCGATCTTTAAGAAAAGCCCAACAATTCTGTCTCCAAGTTGTACTGAAATTATTTATTAGTTTATTTTTCCACATTTAAATTAACAGTAACATTTTGAACTGGTTAAATGCTTATTTTACTCACATCTGTACTTCCAAATACTTCCCCTGTTCCAGAAAAAAAAAAAAAATCCATTCAGAATGTTCTACATAATCTCCATTGTTGATATTTACATGTTGAGGGCAGAGGAATGAGTCCGACGTGACCGACATGCATCGAAAACAAGTCCCATCTGTTCCATATGACGTAAAATGTCAAATATGCGAATATAAAGTCACAGAATATTATTGTGGGCATGTAACATAAGTAACATGAATGAAAAGTTCTGCAAAAGAGGCACATACGGCTGATGATACAGTAAATTCTCCTGTTTGGGCCAGAATCACACAAATATTTTGAAATTCATTCTTATATTAGAAGGTGCACGTGAGTGACATGATCGAATCGAATCGGAGCATGCAAAATGAACATGGAATTTAAAGAAAAGATCCCAAAATGAAGCACACCAAATGATTCACCCCAGATCAGATAGGATAGAGTTTGCAGGTGAAAGCAGGCACATACAGCAGACTAGATCTAGACACACGTGAAAGTGAAAGCATACACACAGCACAAGGGAAAAATGCATTAATTTAAAAAGAAGTGTTGTATTTGGAGAAGAGTTGAGAGTTGTTTGAAGAGGAAGCAGAAAGTCTGTCAGTTTGGGGCATTTGAATGCTATAGGTTGTCCCAGGTGTCCGGAGGAGGAAATTGTTCTAAAGTGCCGCTCTCCCTGTGCTCCTGCTCTCCCATCGTGAAGGCTAATGTGTACTGCAGCTGCACCTTCTCCTGAAACACACCAGACAAAAACAGTTTACACTGGGATCACGCTGCTCCGAGCCCAGAACCACCAACACAAACTGCAGAATATCAACTAAAGTTTCACATTAGCCAACAAGCTGAACCTTTTAACTCACCAATTTATACAGGGTGGCCCAAAAGTCACTGACAGTTGGGAAAAAAGTCATAACTCTTTTGTTTAAAAATATTTTTATTTTATTTTCTCAGAGCATTTAGAACGACCCTTCCCCACATTAATCTGAGCAAATCCAGCACCGAGGAACGAACCCTCATTGTACAGTGGTACTTTGAGTCACATGGGTTAAAACTCACAAACCCAGCGGTGTTACCGTCCACATTTTAATACCAGAGATGCCCCAAGAGTAAATGACATTAAAGGAATAATAAGTGTTTTTCACAGACAGGGGGCAGTATGTGATCTCCACAGACCTGACTAGTCCTGATTTCTTCCTGTGGGTCTATCTTAAAGAAAAGGTGTTTGTGAATAAACCACTTCAAACGTAATATCCAGGATCAAATAAGAGCCAAATTAGGTCCTTTTTACTTCCCCTAGTTTAAGTAGTGATAAGTTCAAGTGTAAGTGAACAATTATAACTGTATATATTGACAAAAATCTCTGAAGGTTCAGTTTATCTACTGCTAAAATTTGGTGAGTGTAAATTAAGAATTATAGGAGCTACTGAAGATTTAAAAGTGTCAGTGACTTTTGGGCCACACATGCACTATATATAAAACTTACAACAGGTGTTTCAGACTTATTTGGCATTTTACGAGTAGAAAAAAACAACAAAAAAACAGGATTGAGGAGCAGTGCCCAAGTAAAGATTGTAGTGTGAGGCACTTTATGGTCTGGTTCCAAACCCTTCTGCATTTGGAGAGAAAGTAGAAGTGACTGGTTGGTCAGGAAAGTTACACATTGTACATTTAATTAACACAAAAAGCTCAAACCTAACGTGCTCACAAGCCTGAGCGAAATCAAGAGGGAAAGGTGAGTGTCTCCAGAGCAGCAAATGCCCGACTGATGCATTTGTCTGTGGTCAATAGGAGCGAATAGTTTTTCCAGGATGAATGTTCGTACCTTTGTGGGGTTGGCCAGCAGTAAGATTTGTGTGACAGCAGCAGGAGGGAGGATTGGGTTAAACGCTGGAAGCTCTGTACCCGACGGGGGCTGGAGCTTCACTGCCATGAACTGAAAAAAAACATTTAAAAACACCAAATGTAACAAGCTTTTTCTCACAAACGAAACTTGCCCTTTAACTGCTGCCCGTTTACCTTTGGAGCCTGGACGTCAAAGTTTATTTTGGAAACGGGGGAAGGTGCGGAGGACAGCATGGAGATGATCACCACCAGCACATCAGGACGAGATGGAGGGTGGTTTTGAGCAAAGTGGAACAGGACCCGCAAACTGTGTCCGTCAAACACAGTCACAGGTAACAGACTACCTAAAAGCAAAAAGAAAAATCAAACTCAATCTCAAACAATACTTAACTGGCAAATAAATCCTGACATACTCACTAGGTTTAATGGATTCTAAAGGTACGAAAACATCAGTGAGAGTGACTTGAGGGGGCGTGGTCTCTATGTGAGTGGGCGGGGCTTCAGTGTGTGTTGGGGACATGTCCAGGAGCGTCGCCACGGGGCCGGTCTGGAGGTTCAGCAGAGGAGCCGCTGGTTCAGAGGGGAAAGGAGGGATCAGGCCCGGACTCAGGCTGGACTTCTGCAGATCTCTCAGGGTGGGTTTGGTCTGATGCTTGTCCCTGACGGAAGGAAACGACCGTTAGACGTGTTAAGAGGTTAGAGGAAAACTACACGACACATATTCACTGCCAATAACTAATGCGTCGTGTGGAGTATGAGGGTACTACAAGTTTATAATTTAAGTTAAACCGTTCTTTAAAAAAACAAAGAACTATTTCATCTTCACTGGTGGTTTACTTGATCTGGGCTTATTCTACTTATTTTCTTTATGTGCCTGATATTTAACATTTTTATTTTTGATGGCTATTCTTAATGGTCTATTCTTCTAAGAACTAAAGAATTTACCTTTGGTGATGAATAAAAGAAACTCTGACTCTGATACTGTACTGCAGACATGTCAAACTCAGGCCCGTGGGCCAAATTTAGCCCTCGATATAAATATATATTTGCCCCCTGAGATCGTATCAAACGCTTTGTAAATGTGTTTGCCCAGCCCCCATCACTTCTGACTCTCATTAGTATCTGCTCCTGTCGTCTCACTCAAATTTAATCCAGCCCTTCTGAAAAACATGCAGATGGTGAAATTTTAAAAAATATTTAGTTTGGCCCACGACTTAGTTTTTAATTTTGGCCTCTGTGAATCTGAGTTTGACGCCTCTGCTGCATTAGTGAACATTTAAATCTTGTGCTTGGGTGATTTCCTGAAATGAAATGATCATAACAGATTTTTTCATCATTTTTGCCCCTTAAAGATGATCAACTCTTAATAAATGAAAGTGTGACTGGCAGGTTTATTCATGTGGTATTTCATTGGGCTGGAGCAGGATATTTGAGTGTCTTGCTAAAGAGCATAACTAAAATATGAAATGTGTCAGATTAAGATTCAAATCTTCCTCTCGATTTAGTGACCTGACATATCTGTTGCTCCACTGTTGCCCTAAGAAGCCTAGACACTGACTCCCTTTTCTGCACAGAAACAGCGACATGTGACGTAAAAAGCTTCAAAAACAAACAGCTCGATCGTGCAGGACTGAAGCACACGACCTTTACACTGAATCTGTCGTACCATTTAACATGAGGTCCCTCTGGAGGCAAAGACTGCTGGAGTAAAGTCTTTCCCAGCAGATCCAGCTCATCTAAAGCGGAGTTCCCTGGGGTGGAGGTGCTGGATCGGCTGAGGGAGGAGGCCGGGGGGTCCGGGCTCAGCAGGAGACTGGGGGCTGCTGGGATATCTGCATCGGTACTTTCTGAAGACTGAAGGCAAACACATTATTTATTAGACTCTGTTGAATTATTAGTTGCTGACTGACTTCTACACTGGTTGTTACGGGACGATAGAGCTGCAAGATGAACAACAAAATGCAAAATGTTGGAAAATACCACACAAAATTTATCTAAATGCTTTTTTTATGAGAAGCTGGAGTATCGAGTATTCCAGGTTTTTTTTTTCCCGACAGACATTTGTAATTGTCCATCCTGTGGTTTATGTGGACCACCTGTGGTTCTTACCTGGAACGAGTCCCACGCTGTGGAGTCATCGGGCTGTGAGGTGGGGTTGGGCGTGTGCGTCCCTTCACTTAAACCTGTTTTAACACAAGAGCAGTTCAATAAACTCATTGTCCACAGAGAGGATCATTGATGGTGTGATGCTCGTACCCAGAGACATGAGTTCATCGTCAAGGAGACTGATCTTCATCTCCTGAGACGGGGCGTTTACACTCTCTGTTGGAGTGGGAAATTCCGGGGGAGACTGAGGCGACGTGTCTAGTCCACATAGATCTAATAAAGCAGTTCCTCCTAAAAAAAAACACAACAGATTTTTATTACATTATTACAAAAAAAGATATTTTTTGCTTCATTCTTACCAGTTTGCTTCTGCGTGCCTGGTGTGTTGTTTCCATTGACTATCTCCCCCTTCACCTGCTGCTTATAAAGGTTAATGACTTGAGTCAAATTATCGTTTGCCTGCAGGATCTCAGCTGTCAAAGAAAACAAAAGATCAATTTTAATGAGAAACTCAGTGTTTCAGAACAACTTGCCTAAGAAATATTGGATCTTTAAAGCTTCAGTTCAATATAGAAAAATGAAGGATGCTTGAGTAGTTCAGTGTGAAGTGGGTCAAATGGCATTTCTACAAAAGAAACTCCAGCCTCCAAATAATAATAAATAATCATGTGACACAGAAACCCTAAAGTATCTAAAGTGATTTAAATCTCACCTAAAGCTTCGTCACTGTCTTCTGTGTCACTGGCCAGTCTAAACAGTGTAGGTCTCATTTTTTCACAGCGCTGGTACAGATCCTTAATTCATACAGCACAAACAAGTCATAATGTGGATTCAAAATGGAAAAGTTCATAAAATAACTTGATATTTGAATCGCTGATCACCTGGAGAAGTTCTGCATTGCTCGGGGAGCTAGTGTTACTGTCATATTCTTGTAAAAGTTGAGTGAGAAGAGCCACACTTTCGTTTACCTCCTGAATTGCATTGACTCGCTTTGATACCTTCTCTGTTCGTCGTTGATCCTGGAATTTGCAAAAATAAGCACAGGTTAAATCATAACCAAACTGCAGGTCAGGTTATTCAACTGTGGCCCACGTTAGGACGCACAGATTTTCCATAAAATTGAGGCCAAGTATCTCCAAGCTATTCTGAAACACGTCCACTAACTCGCTCCCCCACAGCCTCAGGGCAGCTAACCCACTTCCCTTTTCAATGTCTGCTCCTGACCAAAAGTACCACATTCAGTCATTTCACTCTGTACTGCATATTATTACATACCTCCTGGACCATTTCTTTAATAAGCTTATTTGCAGCTTTCAAGTCTTCAGGGTGTGAGCTATTCAGCAGACGAGAAAGCATCTGAAGAAAAAGACGAACTCAGACTTCAATCTTTGTTTCAACCAACCAAACAAATGTATTATTTTACAAAACGCATCTGTGCTTACTTTGGATTTTTCTTTATCTTCAAAAATTGTGTTTTTTGGTCTAGGAGGAGGTAGACCCAGCAGTTTATCAGGAGGGAGCTCAGGATCTTGTTTAATAATACCTAGTCACAAAATGAACACTGAATGAATAAGCAGCACGATGTTACACAAGCAGCAGAAACGTCATCATCACCAACCTTGTTTTTTCAACATCTGATAAGCATCTGTTATTTTTGCCTCATCCGGTAATGCTAATGTCCAACTATAGATTAACTCCAAGACCTTCTTTTTGACCGGTTCTGGTGACCGTGAGCCAAGATACTACAGTTAAAGATACAGAATATGTTAAAAATATAGAACATAAATTATAACAAAAATAACACTGTGTTATACCTTTGGAGAAACTACTTTAATAAGCTCATTTAGAAAACGAAACTTGCCCACTTCACTGTGAAATCTTTTGCCACAGTTTTTCATACAGGTCTCTAACACCTACAAAGAAATAAGACACAATATGTCAAAAAGATATGATCAAAAATTGCTTGGTTAATAGAATTATGTAGTACATGTTCACGGTAAAAATAAAAAAGATAAGGACTGACCAACAGAGCCTGCATTGCCTCCCATTCTTGAGGAGATTGGACTTTATGGGCCAGCAGCCTCGTCGCCAGCTGTGGACTGAAGTGAACATAATACTATTAATACCAAATGTCAAACTGTAAAAGACACTGAAATTTGAAGATGAAAGATTGTCACTTGTCAGTCAAAAGGGAAACTCTTTAAAAAGCACAGCTGCCACATACCCCTCCAGATCATTGTTGAGTTTATCACAAAAGGCATGGATACTGCTCCAGTCTGTGTCTCGGTTTAGTGGGTTTGTTGCTCTGTCTGAAATATTAGACGGTGTGTGTCACTAAAACACTCCAAAGTCAACAACAACAAGGCAAGTTTATTTTTACAGCACAATTCGTACACACAGTAATTCAAAGTGTTTTACAGAATAAGAAAGACATTAAAAATCACACAAATCAAAACAAATAATCATCATAAAATTAATAGTGACCTTCTAGGACCTGGCATTCACACATGTGGACAACACACTTTGGGTTGTCTTGGCCATAATACTTTTTTTTTTTTTTCTCTACAAAAGGTCCTAATGTCCACATATGAGGTCATTAAACTGTCACTTAAAGGTGACAGAAGAAGAGTAAAAAAACCATAATTCAGATTCCAGATGGATTTTGTTAAACGCACCTGTCTGCAGCTCTTCAAATGAAAGACACACAATGGTTGTTTCTCATTTTGTTTTTACTCAGGACAAATGTTGCTGTTTCAGGCACTTAATATTTTTTGCAAATCATGATTCAAATGTGATTTTATTTTGTTGTATCAAAATCATTAAAAAGTAGAACAAATGTCCTGTGTGGATATCATTTTTCTCATAATGTAAAAAGATAATTCTTTGTTTTTACATCATCAGGTCAAATCAGTCCAAATAACAAAGAAATGAAAAAAAGTCATGAAAGAGCTCGGGTCTCAGGAGGTTAAAACAGAAGAGGCAGAATAAAACCTTTCAGTCAAATGCACAGTTAAACAGAACAGTTTGAGCCTTGATTTAAACAAGAATAACATCTCCTCATCACACTGTTCATTTCATCCACACACGAGTCAATCGTCTGTTTCCTCTGGAGTCACACTTAAAAGAGTCTGCTGCGTTTTACAGATTTCAGTGTTGTTTTTTAATAAAGTGATGGCATCAGAGTCTTAATGTAATGTAATGAATACAGAAGTGACTGCGGCTGATGGCGACACACGGACCTGGTGATGTCTCAGTTTAAAGCCCCAACAGACTGACACATCACACAGACATCAGAGCACAGGCTAATGCTAATGCTAACGCTAGCTGCACCTCCATATTCGCGCTGTACGGGTGACTTGCCTAGAACTTTCTGCAGGACAAATCATTACTTCAATTTAAACTTGTGAAGCAGAGTGAACCGGTGGTGTTCCGCGCACAGATGTGTCCCACAGACCTGTGCCTGAGCGCTACAGCTGCGCTGTCTGTGACTGTTGACAGTTAGCACAGCAGCTCTGGAGCTAGCTTAGCATCCCGCTCGTGACCGCACAACACGAGCCATTTTGAGTGTGGACGTGTCACTTCTGCGCAGTCACGTACGCGCCGTTTATTCACATCTGTCTGCGTTTATCTGCAGCAATGGCAAAGAGAAATCAGAGGGAAACTTACTGATTCGAGACTCTAAACTCTCCTCATCAGGCGGCGCAGCCATGGTCACTGCGAGATTTATGCAGCCGCTAATCTCGCGAGAAGAGAGGCAGACGCACGTTCACGAGACCAGGCACGTCCACGAGGCCACGCGCACAGAAAAACACATTTTTTATTTTATTTTACACATTTTTTAATAAACAGGACGCATTTGATTTAATTAAACTTCAATTTTAATTTGACTATTAATTTAAAGTTTTTTTAAAATGTGACGTATTAGTAACAGCACCATACATTTTACAGTTAAAATAATAAAAAATAATAATAATAAAAAAAAAAAACTGTTATAATAATATTACCCACTTACACATTATTATAAGTGAATATGAATGGGCAGGAAAAGAAGCTCGGCCTGTAATGAGAAACCAGCTCCACCTAATTATAGACAACTCAGTGCCTCCCCCTAGCGACACACACGTTTCACTCAAAATGGAGCATGATGATGAGGGCAAGAAAGTAACGGGATTTGATTTAAATGTACACAAACCTGCAAACAAACCTGGGGACTTGTAAATGATGCAAACGAGGACATTTTGGAGGCTGCAGAAGTGTTTTTGTGCAGTTTGGAGACGTGCACAGTTTGGAGACGTGCACAGTTTGGAGACGTGCACAGTTTGGAGACGTGCACAGGACGCTGAACTTTCAGACACTTGTGAACAAAATCCTCAGCCACGCCAGGAGGAGAGAAAACAAATGAGCTGACTTTACGTGACAAACAAAGGAGAAAAGTGGTTTTAACTTTGTTGCCGCACAAAAGTTGCTCAGTCTGGTAAAAGATGATGGTGGTTTCCTGTTTCCTGCGTTAAAAGAGATGCCTGTGTAACGTGTGATGCTCTAGAGTCAGAGATGTCCCCCTCCTCAGTCTTACAGCAGTGGTGTCGTGCCTCATGCGCAGGATACTCCAGTGTGGAGGTCACAGACTGGTCCAGATCATTTAAGAGTGGACTCACCTTCTGTGCCATCATCCACAAGCACAGACCAGAGCTCGTGTGAGTACTGCAGCCTCAGATCTCCACCTGAAACACAATACCACCACACTGAGACCTGTAAACATGACCTGTGTGTTCTTAAAGCCTGTGAGTTATTGAAATATCAGTCTCTTGATCTTAAAGCTGAACCTAAACTGGCTCCATCACCACTCACCCTTGTGTCTCTGACCTCGGAGCCTTGTCTCGTGTGACTTCTGCACATTTCAAACATTTATTTGATTATCTGTTGTGGCCTAAACACTGAGGCATTTACCTGGAGTTATGTCCTTTTTTTTCCCCTCTAGAGATTTCAGCTCGCTCTCCAAAGACAATGCTTATCACAATAACAAAATGGTGAGTTTGCTCTTGTTTTTTGAACATGTTTTTGTCTGTGTGAAGATTTAAGAACCACTAAATCAGCCGTGTGTTCGTTTTTAGGCCTCGGAGCTCGCAGAGACAAAGCTGGGTGTTTTCCTGCTGCTGGACCCTGGAGAAATGGCATCGGCCCCAGAGCCTGATGGTTTGGCTGTGATCACCTGTGTCTTTCAGTTTTATTTCCTCTTCAACAGGAAGTCCATAAGTACATCTGTTTATCTGTTTATTGTGTGTTTCTCTTCTTCTTCTTCTTCTTATGACTTATTTTTTTAAACACATGATCATTTTTGCAGCAGATCTGGTCACGACCTTAACCAGCTCAGCCAAGACGACTCAAAACCCAAAGGTAAATCTAATGCATCATGAAAACGCAGCTGTTTTCATCGGCGCTTGTTCTGCTGCCGGATTACGACATAACACGCTTTTTCAGAGCTTGACTCATTTGGAATCTGCTGGAAAATATTTTTCATCTGACACAAAATCACGAGTCACATGCGACCTGTGTCTGAAGCCTGTGCACCTCATACAGAGACGAGTCGTGGACGGGAAAGTCTATCATCGGAAGTGCTTCAGGTAACTACACCACCTCTGTTCTTTTTTCTATTGTGTGTCTTTCTGTTTAGGTGTCACCATTTTGTTTTCCAGGTGCAGACGTTGCCACCTTTCCCTTCTTCCCGGCGCTTACACTAAAGGAGACTCTGCAAACTCCATGATATGCTCTCACCATGTTAAGCAGCACAGTGAAACCTCTAAGCAGACAGACACATGCACGTATCTGTCTCTCAGTGGATTGGCTGTCAGCAGTGTTCCTCATTACCCTGTGAAAACAGAGCCACCAGACGAGCAGGTTTGTGTGGACACAGAAGTCTGCTCTTCTGCTGGATTGTACAGCAGCGTTAAAAACACTTCAGCTCAGGGGCGCGTTGGTGTCGATGATGAAAATGGTTGTAGCAGTGAAAAACGTGAAGCCGGGATAGCTCCAGAGGACGCTGAAAACAGTTTGGGTGGAGGTCCTGAAAGAGGAAGAGGCCCGGTGCCAGCTCCCAGGATGACCTCATGTGGGACCTCATCATCCCCGAACATGAGCAGCCCTCGAACCCAAGGTAAACTGTGTTAGATGGAAAGAGATTTCTGTTGTTAATGAAATAATGTTCATTAATTTGGTGCATTCGTGAAAAGGCACATGCATAAAGCTCTTAGTCTTTGTTTAAATGTATAGCAACAATAGTAAAAGTTCATCTAAAACTGATTCTCAGGCTTGTTTTGTTTTTCTTTTGTCCCATTTCCTAAAGTGTTTGTTTTCCTCCCTCATGTCTCCAGGCTCTTCACACAAAACACCAGGCTCTGCTCCCGTCGTAACACACGTGTAAGTCAATCTGAGACAGACACACCCCTGATCTGTCCTGGATTTACAAATGTACTTGACAATTCCTGTTCTGTGTGTCACACCAGCAGGACAGAGCATGATTATGTGGTACTGACACAGAATAAAAACATGAAACCATTTGACTGTCCACTGATGGGCCACTGATGGTTGACAATTTTGACTTAACAAGATAAACACAAAGACTATTACAGTTGGAACAAGTTGTATAATCAAACATAACCCTAAGAAAATTAAAACCGCTTTTGCACACTCACATGCGCTTTTGCTTTTTTGCTGCGTCTCTATTTTTCTAGTGGGTCCAGCCCAGGCAGAGGCGTTCGGATCAGGACCAGTCATCCGTGGCTGAAGCTCGTCCACCCCGGCCCCTGGACCCAGCTGCCCCCTGCGCCGCCTCTCGTTCACCCTCTCAGATCCAAGTCAGTGAGCAGCCTGTCGGGCGTGTGGTACAAACCCAGAACTCCTGCCCCCAACCCTTTTGACGAGGAGAAAGAAGACGCGACCGAGCCCCAAACCCACGAGTCACAATTTGAAGAAGTGAAAGAAATTATTGATACAGTTAATGATTCGGACCAAAGTACAGACAGCGCATCTTCTGCTCAGGACACGGGAGTGCAAAACATTTCACCCACTTCACCCACTTCACCCATTTCCACCATTTCACCCATTTCACCCATTTCCACCATTTCCAACATTCCATGTGAAGCACAGAGTCAGTCTGAGGCCGTTATAGCAGCAGAATCTGATCATTTAGAAGAACATGTCCCACCAAGTCCACCTCAGGTAAAGCATAAGATGATGGATAAATAATGATGATAATAATAATACCACAAAAGTAAAAGCTCCAGCTAAATGTGAACAGTTGAGTTGAGGATATATCCCCATAACTAACTTGTATACACTGCACGTGTAGTTCTGTAGTATCTCTACAGTTGAAACCAGAAGTTTACATGCTCTCTATATAAAAAAAACACTGACACTTTTTTTCTCACTGTCTGACATGAATCAGACTCAACTTTTCCTGTTTTAGGTCAATTAGGATTAACTAAATTATTTCTATTTGCTAAATGCCAGAATAATGAGAGAAACACAAAACTCAAACACTGATTCACCAGGTTTAGTCCTGGTTCAGTCCTGGTTCAGTCCTGGTTCAGTCCTGGTTCAGTCCCGGTTCAGTCCCGGTTCAGTCCCGGTTTAGCCCCGATTTCGTCCTGGTTTAGTCCCGGTTTTCGTCCGGTTCAGTCCCGGTTTAGTCCCGGTTCAGACCCGGTTTAGTCCCGGTTTAGTCCCGGTTTAGCCCCGGTTTAGCCCGGTTTAGTCCCGGTTCAGTCCCGGTTTAGTCCCGGTTTCGTCCATGGTTTAGTCCCGGTTTCGTCCATGGTTTAGTCCCGGTTTAGTCCCGTTTAGTCCCCGTTTTAGTCCCGTTTAGTCCCGGTTTAGTCCCGGTTTAGTCCAGGTTTAGTCCCGGTTTAGTCCCGGTTTAGTCCCGTTTTAGTCCCGTTTTAGTCCCGTTTTAGTCCAGGTTTAGTCCCGGTTTAGTCCCGGTTTAGTCCTCAGTGTGAGATGCTTCATGTGGCTTCGTCCAGAGATCTTCTTAAAAAACCCCGATGATGATGTCATGTCTTTGGAAGCTTCTGGTTTATTGACAATGTTTGAGTTAATTAGAGACACCCTGTGGTGTATTTGAAGGCGCACCTGAAACACTCTGCTTCTTTGTGTAACATCATGGGAAAGTCCCAGCCAAGAAATCAGTCCCTGTGGACCTGCACAAGTCTAGTTCATCCTTGTTGCAGTTTTCAGTCCTGAAGGTGCCACGTTCATTTGTACAATTAAACCTATAAGTATAAAGACCATGAGAATGCTTCATCACACCTCAGGAAGGAACGTGTCCCAGAGATGAACGAGCTTTGGCCTGAAATGTCCAGAAACCCAAGAACAAAAGCAAAAAAACCTTGTGAAGATGCTGCTGAAGCTGTGAGAGTGTGTCATTATCCACAGTGAAACTGTGACTGTACCGACGTGGACTGAAAGGAAACTTTGAGTTAAGAAGACACGACTCCAAAAGAAACGTGAAAAAAGACACATTACAGTTTGTAAATGCACAGGGACTCTTCATGTTTGGAGACACGTCCTTTGCTCAAGTCACAGTTTAAAGGCAACAGAACCGTCATGAAATGTGAGTGAACTTCTGACTTTGAAGAAAGTCATGAGAAACTGTCCAAAAAATCCTTCTCTCATTAGTCTAGCATTTATCAAATGTTGCAGTTGTTCATCCTAATTGACCTAAAGGTGAAAAGTTGAACCTGATTCATGTCAGACAGTTAGAATAAAAAAATAAATAAATAAAAAAGCACATGTGTCTTTTTATATAGTGTCTGTGAACTTCTGGTATTATTATATTTCTTCAAATCCATTTCTCACTTTGAATATTATTTTGTTTATTTGGCGATGCATATTAATAAAACACGTGACACATAAATGTAGACAGACTGTCTCTGTTTCCAACTGAAACATTTGTGCTTTAAAACTGTTCACACTTCTACAGACACTGGAAGAAATGATGAATGTGTGAAACCACCAACCTCAGATTAACGACGCTCTTCTACTGAGCCACTGCAGCCTTTTAATAATAATGATAATAATAATGATGATGTTTGCAGACGGGTGAAGACTCCACAGTCAGACCTGAGTCTCCTGAAGCTCCGTGTCTCAGTCCAGCTGCTCCACCTCACGGCTTCCCCCTCATCAGGAGAAAGGTACAAATCTGCTCTCTGTCCTTTAACCTTCAGTTTTTGTTTAAGTGATTCATTTGAACTAATCTGTTGACGAGAAGGTGCAGACTGACGGGTCGTCTTCCAGCGAGGACGTCCAGCAGCTGATGGGACAAGTGTCCAAACACCTGGAGGAGCTGGAGGAGAAGGGAGTGGAGCTGGAGAGGGACATAAGACGCTGCACAAACAGTTAAGTTAAACATGTAGAGTTGTTTTAAATGCACAGCAGCCTGTGAACGTGCATAAAGAGAGACAGAGACGGCAGGAAAAGTACGAGGTGTAAACTGTGTGAACTGTGTGTGAACTGTGTGTAGACTGTGTGTGAACTGTGTGTAAACTGTGTGTAAACTGTGTGTAAACTGTGTGTAAACTGTGTGTAAACTGTGTGTAAACTGTGTGTAAACTGTGTGTGTAAACTGTGTGTAACTGTGTGTAGACTGTGTGTAAACTGTGTGTAGACTGTGTGTAAACTGTGTGTAAACTGTGTGTAAACTGTGTGTGAACTGTGTGTGAACTGTGTAAACTGTGTGTAAACTGTGTGTAAACTGTGTGTAAACTGTGTGTAAACTGTGTGTAGACTGTGTGTAAACTGTGTGTAGAACTGTGTGTAAACTGTGTGTAGACTGTGTGTAAACTGTGTGTGGACTGTGTGTAAACTGTGTGTAAACTGTGTGTAAACTGTGTGTGAACTGTGTGTGAACTGTGTAAACTGTGTGTAAACTGTGTGTAAACTGATTGTAAACTGTGTATGAAACTGTGTGTAGACTGTGTGTAGACTGTGTGTAAACTGGTGTAGACTGTGAAAGACTGTGTGTAACTGTGTGTGGACTGTGTGTAAACTGTGGTGAACTAGTGTGTAAAACTGAAGAGACATGTGTAAACCTGAGCATTATTTGTGTGTGAACTGTGTGTAAACTGTGTTAAACTGTGTGTTAACTGTGTGTAAACTGCTTGTTTAAACTGTGTGTAAACTGTGTGTGAACTGTTGTAAACTGTGTGTAAACTGTGTGTAAACTGTGTGTAAACTGTGTGTAAACTGTGGTGTAAAACTGTGTGTGAACTGTGTAAACTGTGTGTAAACTGTGTGTAAACTGTGTGTAAACTGTGTGTAAACTGTGTGTTCATCACTGTGTGTACACTGTTTCTGAACTGTGTAAACTGTTTGTGTGTTTGTGTGTGTAAACTGTGTGTAAACCAATTAAAACGTTGCCATTTTTATGATCCAGTTCACTTACATTTTTGAGTAGATTTAATTTATTCACAGTGAACTGTAATAATCTCACTCTGCTCTGAAACGCCTCACACGACGACGATGTGTCATTTAGTTCTTAAAACTGAAGAGACATAATTACACCTGAGCATTATTTGTCTGTGAAGCTGCTTCTTTAAAGATGCTTCTTTAAAGATGCTTCTTTAAAGCTGCTCTGTGGGATTTTCAGATAAAGAGGAGCAGAAGCTGTTGATGGACTGGTTTTCTCTCGTCCATCAGAGACACGTCCTCGAGCGCAGAGACACAGAGCTGGTCCATCAGTGAGTACAAAGTGTTACTTTAATCTGTATATGTTTGTGTGTTTGTGTTTGTGTGTTTATATGTGTATTTGTTTGTGTGTTTATTTGTTTGTGTTGTATTTGTTTGTGTTTATATGTTTGTTTGTGTTTATTTGTTTGTGTGTATTTGTTTTTGTGTTTATTTGTTTGTGTGTTCACAGGATGAAGCAGCAGGAGCTGGAGCAGAGGCAGGAGGATGTGGAGTATCACCTCAGACGTCTCTTTAACAAACCAGGTGAACATGGAGATACTGTAGCTCAGAGACACAAAACGCTTTTACAAGTGTGACGTAAAACTAAAGAGAATATACATGATAAACAATGATACTGATATAAATTTATACAAAGACCAACACCGCACAGTACAATGCAATACAGCTGTAATAAATATCAGAATGACACACATGAATTTATCGATATTGAGACGTATTTATTCAACCCTCCACAGCTCAGATTTTATTGTCTGTATCAGAGGTTCACTCGTGACTCGTGGGGTCTGTGGACGGGGTTGTCTGTATCAGAGGTTCACTCGTGGGGTCTGTGGACGGGGTTGTCTGTATCAGAGGTTCACTCGTGACTCGTGGGGTCTGTGGACGGGGTTGTCTGTATCAGAGGTTCACTCGTGGGGTCTGTGGGGTCTGTGGACGGGGTTGTCTGTATCAGAGGTTCACTCGTGACTCGTGGGGTCTGTGGACGGGGTTGTCTGTATCAGAGGTTCACTCGTGGGGTCTGTGGACGGGGTTGTCTGTATCAGAGGTTTTGTCGTGACTCGTGAGTTCTGGTCTGTGGGACGGGGTTGTCTGTATCAGAGGTTTCACTCGTGGGGTCTGTCAGAGGGGTCGTGGGGGACGGGGTTGTCTGTATCAGAGGTTCACTCGTGGGTCTGTGGACGGGGTTGTCTGTATCAGAGGTTCACTCGTGGGGTCTGTGGACGGGGTTGTCTGTATCGGAGGTTCACTCGTGGGGTCTGTGGACGGGGTTGTCTGTATCAGAGGTTCACTCGTGGCTCTTTTGTCTGTGGACGGGGTTGATTTCAGAGGGAGACTGGAGCGAGGAGGAGAAACGGCAGGAGCAGCGGCTGATGGAGGAGCTGCTGCACATTATCGAGCAGAGGAACCAGATCATCAGCAGCTTGGACCAGGACGCTCACAGGTGACTCTACAACACTCTGCTTCACGCTGGAACAAAGTGTGACTGTGTTTTTCTCATTTCAGACAAAGAGAAGATGATCTGAACTGGAAAACGATGGTGGAAAACAAAGGTACTTTCTGTTTTTGTTGCACATACAAAAAGTCATTTACAGTAACACTTTTGTTGTGTCTCATCGTCAGATTTCCAGAAACATGAGCTGAAAGAACTGAAGAAGTCAAAAGGAAAGTTCAAAACAACCAGTGTTTTTAAAATTCTAAACAAGAAAACAAAATAAAGGAGAAAAGCGCCGAGGTGCGAGTTTGTCTGGAGTCGCTTTTGTTAGTTTCCTGTAGGCGACATGTAAACCTGCATGTTCACACTTTATTATAACTCACTGACATTTCATATTCACAATAAAACTTGACTTATTTCTTATCTAAAATGCCTCTTTGTTTTATTCTATGCACTTTTTATGTTGTGTTGTGTTAAATTTGGGGGAATATTTAATGGAAATAGTAACTGAATAAGAAGAACGTGAGGAACATTATCTTAAAATCCCTGGTTCCCTCATAATTTGCTCTGGTTTTGTTAGATGGATTTACAGTTTTAGTGACACGTTTCCCTCCAGAGTCTGAGCCCTTCTTTGGAGTCTTTTCTGCAGTGATTCTTTTCTGTGCCGCTGAGCTGTTTGCCTGTTTTGTCCAGCAGGGGGCCTCTTTCTACAACATCTTTGGACAGTTGTGTTGAGGTAAAGACTAAAAAAAGTGTTAGAACATGCAACAAAAGTGTGTTTCATCTGTGTAAGGTACAGGTCAAATTGTGGACAGGGCTGTTTTTAGGGTTAAAATGCAGAGAAAATCAGATTACACCAAGGCCTCCAGCAGCACTGTGTCTATATTTGTTAAGAAAAACTGTTATTTTTATCTTTACATTAGCTCATTGTCGGTGTAAAAGTCCCAGTTTTTCCAGAGCTTGAACGACATGACCTGGGGAGGAAGTAAAATGAAGTAAAACGTCTTTGTGCACAGATCTCAGCAGTTTGTCGTTCAGGAGCCCTGGGTTTTCCAGGACTTTTCAAACCCTGCGGTTGTGTTTCTCTTTCTCAGCTGTGCAGGCTGGAGGTTTGAGGTTGAATGTCTGACTCGGGCAGAGCTCGTGTCGACTCGTGGCCTCTGTAATAATCAGTTATGATGCAGTAGATGGTTCATTATATCTGCACAGAGGCATCTCAACTATCTCAGGCTGATATTGCTCTTCACAGGTTTTTGTTTAGTTTTATAGATTAAAACACTTCTATAATCTCACAACGCTCTTTGATTCTTTTTATACTTGTGCTGATCCACGTTCTGTGATCGATTTTATGATAAAGTTGTTCACTTTTACCTTTGTGATTATAAATCCCCAAACCAGGAACTTTTCCAGGTGCAAATCTGTTTTACTGGCAGGTTGAACTTGATGACTTTAAGCAGTTTGATAACGCCCACGTGGGTCTTTATAAACACAGTTTGTATCTGCTGTGACACTTTTAGGTGAAATGTAACTTCCTTGTTCCTCCTGCTCTATAAAAAGAACATGGTCCGACTGGTTTGAGTCTGCAGAGCCTCACACAAACAGCTCTGTGATCACAGGTCTCTGATCCCTGAGCTGATACTGAGGGTTTTCTGTAAACCACACCTGACTCTGACCGTCCAGACCACACAGACCACACAGACCACACAGACCACACAGACCACACAGACCACACAGACCACACAGACCACACAGATCACACAGACACACACAGACCACACAGACCACACAGACCACACAGACCACACAGACCACACAGACCCACACAGACCACACAGACCACACAGACCACACAGACCACACAGATCACACAGATCACACAGACCACACAGACCACACAGACCACACAGACCACACAGACCACACAGACCACACAGACCACACAGACCACACAGACCACACAGACCACACAGATCACACAGATCACACAGACCACACAGATCACACAGACCACACAGACCACACAGACCACACAGACCACACAGACCACACAGATCACACAGATCACACAGACCACACAGACCACACAGACCACACACCACACACACAGACCACACAGACCACACAGACACACAGACACACAGACCACACAGACCACACAGACCACACAGACCACACAGATCACACAGACCACACAGACCACACAGATCACACAGATCACACAGACCACACACACAGACCACACAGACCACACAGATCACATCACACACCACACAGACCACACAGACCACACACAGATCACACAGATCACACAGACCACACAGACCACACAGACCACACAGATCACACAGATCACACAGACCACACAGACCACACAGACACACACAGATCACACAGACACACACAGACACACAGATCACACACACAGAGATCACACAGACCACACAGACCACACAGACCACACAGACCACAGACCACACAGATCACACATCAGCTCTTTGCACGACAGGCTCAGTAAATGTTTGGATCGTCCCAGGTTTATTTAATCTGTTTGTCACATTAAAATGATCATTCTCTCGGAGCAGACTTAAGGCACAGATTTTACACAAAGTATTAAAAAAAGGATCATGTTAAAGTTAAGGTTTGTAGTTTCCTTCTGGTCATTTGTTTTATTTTATTATAAACCTCTTAAATCAATCTCTGCTCTGAATTCCTCCAGTTTGGTGTGAAGGCCTCAGGTTCATCGAACAATTTACTCTGCAAAAAGTAACATCGATTTTGATTCATATGACTTGGATTCATGTTTGTTCTGTTTGTTCTGTTTGTTCTGTTTGTTCTGTAAAGTTCGGGTTTCTTCACTCAAAAGACCTTCATTATTTGACTCGTGTCTCGATGTTTGTCTTTAAGCTTTTCCTCGTTTGAACAGAAGTTTATTCATTAAATCCAAACGATCTTAGAACCAGTGGAACATCATTTAAATCCAGGCAGGGATATTGATTTTGTGCCTTGTGTCTTTTATATTTATTCAAACTGTATTTTTGTGTTTTAGATCATCTTGAAACATTGAGGTGCCTCAGGTGTCTGTTTATCTAATAAAGTTTAAAGTTTCTTTTTGTTCTCTGTGTTGACTTTGGTTCACGTCTGAAAACTGGTTGGAGGAGTTTTTCTCAGCAGTCGTGTTTTTTTCTCTTCCCAGAAAAGATCTGAGCCGTGACGCGCAGAAGAGATAAACGTCTTTTATAATAATCGTTATTTTTATTTACTATGTATCATTTTCTCTACATAAAACAACAGAACAACAAACAAAACACGTTCTCAGTTTTACAGATATAAACACAGATCAGATGTTAAATTCTGCACATGAGCCACATGGAGACCAGGGAAAACTACGGCCCAGGGGCCACACACGGCCCGTTGGGTTTATTCATCCGGCCCACAGAACGTGACCAAATTATGGAGCATTTCAGCCACATCAGCCTTGTATTTCTCTGTTATTCTCTTATCTTCTGCAAAAATGAGCTTCTCAAAAAAAAGAAAAGTGGACAGTGAGGCTGAAGTCGGATCAAAGCCCCGAGACACGTTTTAGCTGGTTTTCAAATGAACAAAGCAGCGAGACTTTCTCTGAAAGTGAGTTTTTAAAAGTATTCATTTGGAAAACAGTTTGTACAATGATCCTTTAATATTCATGTTTTATTACATGTTACAGGCCAAATCTCTAGTGTAATTTAAACATATATATGTCCTGGCCCCGCCCCCTGTCACATTTTAGACCCGAGTGTCAGAGAGTTTGTCCCTCTGGTTCAGACAAACTCACGTCTCACAAAGTGAAGGTGCCACACTGACTTTAATCTTTTATTCTTTTATTCTTTGCACATTTACATGAAAATGTTAATTTGTGATGTCACTTTACAAATAAATAAATAAAAAAAACAATGAGGGACAGCAGAAAGTATTTGTAGTATAAAAAAAAAGACATACAAGTAGAAAATATCTATATATATAAAATATCTATTTCTCTTTTGTTCTTATACATTAGTAGAAAACACAGTTCTTTCATGTTTCTCTTTAGGAAACAGCAGCTCGAGTCGTGGTCATGAGTTTCCTTATTTAAAATTGTTCACATCCACATTTAACTCAGTCGAATTAAAGATGAACATGAAATAAAAACATGAAATAAAAACATGAAATAAAAACATGAAATAAAAACAGAGGCAGATGTTTGAGTCACGTCCTCGACTCTGTGTTTCTCATTTTCTCAAGTTTTAGTGCAGAGCACAGAGGTTTTCTCCTGAGAGTCTCTCTGCACGGCTGTGACATGTGAGTACAAGTACATGTACTTGTAGTTCAACTGCTGGCCCAGTACATGGACTTGTATTTGTAGTTCAGCTGTGGGCCCGGTACGTGTACTTGTACTTGTACGTGTACGTGTACGTGTACGTGTACGTGTACGTGTACGTGTACTTGTACTTGTACTTGTACTTGTACTTGTACTTGTACTTCAGCTGCTGGATGTGCACTGGCCCATGTCGGTCCAGGTGCCCATGCGCGAGTCGAGCCAGGAGCTGTGGCTCTGGTAGAGCAGGGAGTCGTCCAGCTCGTCGTCGTCCTCGTCGCTGGACGCCGCGGGGTCGTCCTCCTCCGAGTTGCCGCGGATACGGGCCCCGTCCTCCTGCTTCTTGTTGTAGCAGTGGCGACACACCTTCTGTTTCTCGGTGGCGCTGATATGTCCGATCACGGCCTTGTCTTTGCAGCACTTGTGGCACACCAGGATGCCGCACATTCTGCAGTGGTGCCGTCGGTTGATGGGGGTGAACTTGGCTTCACAGACGAGGCAGATGTTGGAGGCGCTGTCGGGCATCCAGGACACTGCGAACTCACCTGTGGGAGTGTGGCCCTTCTGCAGTAAAGACGCTTTGCACTGCTCGATGTTCTCCATCCAGGCACACTTCTCCTTTCTCGTGGGGGCCGCGACGTAGAAGGACTTCCGGGGCGTCCGGACCAGCCACTGGTTCTTCAGGTTGGCCGTGTCCTCCATGTCCTCCAGCTTGATGTTTTCTGTAGAGGAGAAGTTTGGTCAGACTTTTGTGTTTAATTTCTCTCTCTGCTCTGGATAATCAGACAAACATGGTGAAAGTTTGTACTATAGTTATCACGACTACAGCAACATTTAGGCACATCATTCTGCCACAGATTCCTGCCACAAATCAGGAAACATGTTCTCTAAAGATCACAGAAAATCTGCTCAATCACACTGTAAAATCAGACTAAAGCTGCAGAAACATGAGTCCAGGACTGACCCAGGGGGATGATCTTCTGGTTCTTGTACCAGGGGCTGCCCAGCACCACGCTGCCGTACACGATCACGTCGTTGAAGAGGAAGAAAACTTTCAGCTGTCTTTTTTTGCGGCTCTGCTTCAGAAGGCGACCCTCCCCTATCAGGACGCGCCCGGGCTGGGACAGACTTTTACCGGACGGACCAAAGGAGTCAGCCACGGCCTTGATGCGGTCACGGTTCTCCTGGTCAAAGCTCAGAGTCTTATACATGTTTCACAGAGTCGTGTGTCTCCTACAGAGTCTCCTGTCCCGCACAGACTCACTTCAGACTCACACAGTCTCTGTGCAGCAGGTGCATTTATACCGTCTGCGTCATGACTCAGAGGCAGGTATAAATGCACCTGCAGGGACTTTCCAAGACTTTACTCTTGGCACGACACGAGCAGGTAGAGCTATTATTTACACAAATTAAAGTAAGAAGGTCTATTATTTACACAAATTAAAATAAGTGTTCCTTAAACCAGCTAAAATGCTGCGAGGAACAGACTCCAGAGGGAACAGTTTAAATCTGTTTTTGAAGATGTGCCAGACACGTCCAAACCTTTTCAGCAGTGGACACAGTGGACACACAGTGGAGACACAGTGGACACACAGTGGAGACACAGTGGACACACAGTGGACACACAGTGGAAACACAGTGGACACACAGTGGACACAGTGGAGACACAGTGGACACACAGTGGACACACAGTGGACACACAGTGGAGACACAGTGGACACACAGTGGACACACAGTGGACACACAGTGGACACACAGTGGACACACAGTGGACACAGTGGACACACAGTGGACACACAGTGGACACACAGTGGACACACAGTGGAGACACAGTGGAGACACAGTGGACACAGTGGACACACAGTGGAGACACAGTGGAGACACAGTGGACACACAGTGGACACACAGTGGGGACACACAGTGGGGACACAGTGGACACAGTGGACACACAGTGGGACACAGTGGACACAGTGGACACACAGTGGACACACAGTGGACACACAGTGGGGACACACAGTGGGGACACAGTGGAGACACAGTGGACACACAGTGGGGACACAGTGGACACAGTGGACACACAGTGGACACACAGTGGACACACAGTGGACACTCATTTTTCTGACATGATACTGTCAGAATGACTTGAATTTGCAGTAAAAAAAAACACTAGCCCAACTATTTGAGCCAATTCAGCAGAAAACCTGAGGCTGAGGACCAAAAAAATGCTCCTGTTGGGGCGACGTTTAATCCTGCACCACCCTCCTATTTACACCTCCCATTGTTCTGAGCCTGTTGTCGGATGGAGTTTAACCTCACACGAAGCAAACGCAGGAGGCAACAGGGACTATTTCATCTGCAGAATCCCCCCAAAAAACACAACTGAAAGTAAAGTGACATGGACGAGTTTCACAGAAAGTGACTGAAACATGAGGAAATAACTTTACCATCAAACTTATTTGTAAAGAACTTTTCATGCACAGGCTCAAGTGGGACTGATGGGACAGGGCGGGACAGGGCGGGACTGATGGGACAGGGCGGGACAGGGCGGGACCGATGGGACGGGGCGGGACGATGGGACAGGGCGGGACCGATGGGACAGGGCGGGACCGATGGGACAGGTGATCAGGTGGGACAGGTGGTCAGGTGAGACAGGTGATCAGGTGGGACAGGTGGTCAGTTGGGGCAGGTGATCAGGTGGGACAGGTGGTCAGTTGGGGCAGGTGATCAGGTGGGACAGGTGGTCAGGTGGGACAGGTGGTCAGGTGGGACAGGTGATCAGGTGGGACAGGGAGGTCAGGTGGGACAGGTGGTCAGGTGGGACAGGGAGGTTAGGTGGGACAGGTGGTCAGGTGGGACAGGGAGGTTAGGTGGGACAGGTGGTCAGGTGGGACAGGTGGTCAGGTGGGACAGGTGATCAGGTGGTCAGGTGGGACAGGGAGGTTAGGTGGGTGCTGGAATAGTTTATAGTTTATACTCCTCATATCTCCTAATAAAAGTTTTGTGCTGAGTGAAGTTGGCTAAATAAAAATGAAAACTGCAGGTGAGACAGTAACATTTTATTTATTGCTGTATTTAAATGTTTTTCATGATGCTACACACACTTTGTTGATCTTCTTTTCGTCCCCTTAGTTGTGCCTTATTGTCAGCTTTAGCCTCGCTCTGCAGATCCTCAGACTCTCGGTGTCGGCTGAGCGTGAGGTGGAGGTTTGGCTCTAATTCTGATACGGGACGGGTCCATAGTAGGCGGTGTAGGCTGCGATGATCCCGCTGGTGTCCATCATGTGCTCACAGCCCAGGTCGGCCTCACACACTTCTCTCAGGCTGAGGACAAACAAACACAAGTGAATCCAAAAGAAGATGAAGAGATCTGAACCTGCACAGACACCAGACGTTTGTGTGAGATTTACTGCTCGTCATTATGGTGCGATGTGGATTTGTTTATTGAGTTTTGGTTGAAGCACATTCCGCGGTGGAGGAATGCAGTAGGACAGGGTGAAGTTTACCTCTCCAGCTGATACTGGGACAGGGCTCTCCTCCGCCTCACCACAGAGTCGGCCCGGAGCGGCTCCACGAACACATCTGCACAGAACAAAACTGAGACATTAAACACGATCTCACGTTTGAAATACAGATGTAGCTGTATTTTTCAAGTTTAAAAGGAAAGTTTTAAATAGATTAAGGCCACACCATAAACATATTAGTTTTGTTGAGACAGAGCTTAGATGTGTTCTGTAAAACCACCTGCAGGTACAGCACAGAAAATGAAAAACAAAGGCACTTTTTTCAGAGCCGCTGCACCAGACTGAGACTCTGATGCACAGACGGTGACACACACCTGACAACGGGAGTGAACAGCAAACACATTTCAGCAAAGTGTATGATTTATGTGAGAAAGTATTGTATTTAGACATCCATCAAATGCTTTAAATACTTCAGACTCAGTTTATACCACAGCAGAAGGAGCCACAAACACATAAGAAAACTGAAACGTACCATCTCGTCCAGGCTGGTCCTGCACAGGTCGATCGACTGAGGCCCCTGTTCACAAAAATACCAGAATGTTTAAGAATTATGGTCTAAATACGTGTTTTTTCAGATTGTACATGGGCTGAACTATAATTTAATATAAAATTTAAGTCTATTTTTCCAGATCCTGACTGACCTGAGGTGAGGTGGACAAGCCCCAAACAGCCCAGAAGAACGACGACCACAGTCTTCATGGTTCAGCGTCAGAATAACATGTGTGTACTTTCTTACACATATATATATATATGTACTGCTTCAGTGCAGCTTTATAGACGTGGGCATCACACTGGAGCATAGCCGTGTGATTGGTCAAAGCGTCTTGTGACATACACCCACAGTGGCACATACATCCTGAGAAAAATGCACATAAAAAGAGCCCAGCATGTGCTTTGTATGTGGCAGAATGTCCCAAACTGATGCTTTTTATGTGGACGTGACTCTGATGTGATGTTTAGAGAGGTAAATCTTTTAAACATAGTGACTGCTTTAGGATCAGGTAAAAGTTTAGAACAATTATCCCACTTTTGATGCAATAAAATATAAAATGCAAACTGTATTTCTCAAACACTTGGGCGCAGTTCTTTGCTCCGCCAGCAGAGGGCAGACTTCCACAGTACAATGACACAGGTCAATAGGGGCATAAGTAAAGCATGTAATCTGCCCCAAACAGACGGACTGCATTATTTTTAATCTGTGGGTTGGACTTTTATTACAAACCACAGCGATTTACAGAACCGTGCGGCATTTGGAGGATTTAAAGGATTTGGGGGAATTGTAATTGTGCAGAGAAGCTAATTAGCATAAAGCAGGAGACTGTACTGCATCTGACTGACTGTGGAGCCACACGGAAATAATTAAGATGCTAATTTTGGACAAAGCTGTATTTTCTGTGTGTCCTGGATCTATTAAAATAACAGTGAGTGTCTGAAACTTTCCGTGTGACATGTTCTTCTTCGTTCAAACATCTCGGTGATTCAGCTGTTTCCTCTTCCAGTTTCATCCTTGTTCTGACTTTGATAAAGATGGAGAAACAGAGAAAAATGTGGGAAAGTTCTTTATAAAACAGCGCAGACAGACAGGAGCAGACAGACAGACAGAAAGACATGATCTAAGCTCAACCTCAGGGCGATAACGTTCATATTTCCCCAATTTCAAGGTTTACAAAAGTACCACCACCTGCAAACCTCCACCAGAAAAGCTGCACCGTGCACCCAGGGCCGGCCCGAGCTTTCAGGGGGCCCTGGGCAGTGACTGTACCTGGGCCCAGCTGTTAATGACTCACATTTTACAACATTCTGACCCTGCTCTCATCACCGTGCCCTATTATGTTTCTATTCATGTGACCAAAAGACTGAAATGTTTCAATCCAACTTGTAAAACTATTCAAAAGCAACTCGGAGTAAATACAGAGCTGCACAAACTTATGCCAGGGATATTTCGGCTGCTGTTTCCAGTAGAACTTTACATATATTATTTTAAATACAGATGTCTGGGCTCTTGGGGGCCCTCTGGTGGCCATGGGGCTCCAAGCAGCTGCTCAGTCTGTTTCTAGTCTGCACCGGCCCTGAGTGCACCTTTAAACACCAAATACTGCATTTTTATATTTATAGATTCAAGAGTGAAGATTAAAAACAGCAGAGAATCACTAAATATGATAAGATTTGAACTATTTCACTATAATAAAAGTGAATCTAAGCCCAGTATCAGTGTGTGCGCTCTAAAATTACCCTTGTGTACTTGTTGTGGACTGTAATTTCAGCGTCCAGGCTCGTTATTCTCCGGACCTGAAGCCGGGGACAGCTGTAATTGTGGCGTGGATGGAAAAGCAAACATGCAGCGCTGACAAACTGACACCTGTGTCCTCTGTGCGTCCCAGAAATAGATAATAAACCCACTGAAAACACGTTATAATTCATGTTTATTTGTATGTTAAACGATTTCTGCAGCAGGTATAGAAACAACAGCGTTCTGACATATTGATACAATCCAAAACAGATGCCACAGAAAGTTATCAGTAATGTCATTCTCCTGTAAAAACATTTAGTAGAAAACATTTGTATATAGGCTTGTGTTTAAAGCTCTTAAACACAGGGCAGGTGTGGATGAAGAGGGATTACACGAGCTGCACTGGGAGCTCTACAGGTGCATAATGATGGTGTCAGCCTCTGCTCAGTAAATGTTAGCTCCAGAGAAAGACAGAATCAAAAACCAGAAAAGTGGAGAGTAAAAAGAGTGTTTAAAGTGTTTAGTATCTGCGAGCGAAGGCTGTTCTCTGAGGGGCCTGGGCCTGGGAGCTGAAGTAGCGCTGGTAGGCCTGCTGGTAACCATAGCGATAGGCGTAGAAGCGGCAGGGGGTGTAGTCCTCGCAGGTCTCAGCGCGGCGCTCGGCTGGAGACTTTATCCTGGATCAGACGGCACAGTCATTATTACAGCACAGTCAGGTTTAGAGCTGTCACGACGGGAACATCTCAAACATCAGACACTGAGGGATGGACTCGATACTCAGCAGCGATGCAGCGAGGAGCAGAAAAAACTCTTTGTTTAGACAATAAAATGCCAGTTTTAGCGTTAAATAAAAGCACTTTCTCATATGGTTTTATATCTGTGCAGTCCCTCAGTGTCAGGGTCTGATCCACAGCAAAAGACGAAGTTTAAATCTGTCAACGATTTGTCCAGTGACAGATTTAAACTTCATCTTTTGCTACATAATGTGGTACTACTTATACTTATACTACTTAAAGTTCTTCAGGAAAGGTTCATTTCTGTCCTGTGAATGTGACTTTTCAGTATAAAACCTTCTCAAATGAGTATCTAGTTTCGATATTAGTTTTAGTCTTGATTAGCATCGATATTTTTGGCATCTCAAGTGAGTTTCAAAGCTCAGCTGAGAGTAACTGGAGAGATTTTTGTAGTTTTTGCAGTTTGTGGTTGTGTAAAAACACGGTGCAGCAGCAGTATTTCCAGTTCATTGCACAATTTTGCAAAAACACATGAGATTTGAGATGTGCTTTTAAATCAGGACTGAATTCAAAGAGCAAATATTCAGCTCATCCATCAGCATGAACTTTTCCGAGAAATCCGAAGTATAAAACTAAACTAAAACAAGAATCTCACTCATTTTGGATCATGTTTAGTCTAAAACACAACTTCAGTCAAAACTACAGGATTAGTTTTGATTAAAAAATGTTTAAAAAGCAGGATTTCTTTTGCTGTTTTTTACAGAAGGCTTTTCATTAGCTAAAATAACATCATCTTTGCCGTTTAAACACAGATTTAGTTTTGTTCTTCTCTGTCTGGAGCCGCTCTGTTCACTAATGTCAAGTTTGTCCCTCCAAAAGATCATTTATTTATTCATGTTTTGACAGAGAACTGTTAAACAAACTTCACACGCGCCTTCGATCTTTGACATTTTATCTTTCATTATTGTTTTTGTGACATTAGTCTGTGGTTTTATGCAGGATTGTTCTTCTAAAACCTGCACAAGTTTGAAGAATCAGAAACCAGATTACTGTCATGTCATTTCTGATTTCTCCAGATAATGCTTCAGTGTTTGGTCTGCATGTGAACATCAGCATTTATCAGCACCTCCCTGGACTATAACTGGATTAAAACGTCAAGAGGAAGTGGAAAAATGAGAGCTGTGAGTGTTTCTTCTAGTGTTATGGTTCTGTCAGTGGGGTGCAGCTCGTTGGTACATTTTCCGACAGTTTCTCTTTTGTCAGACAGTTTGCATCGTTGCTTCACTCCGGCCCGCGGCTCCAAACAGCAGTGTAATTACAGTGAAGTCGTCAGCGCTGCTTGTGGTGAGAGTTATTTCCTGCGGTGCCTTGTGTCATAGTCAGAGCAGCCGTTTTTACCTCATCATGTTGTAGTAGTTGAATGCGCTGCCTCGGGACGGGTTGTGCAGGGTCCCCCTCTGAGGAGCGATGAACGAGTTGGCCCGGCTGGGAGCCACGAATAAATCTGGAACAATTTATTAAACCAAACTTAGCACAGTATCCCAGCATCGTAATGAAACACCAGGATGCACCGTGTAATTAGCAGCATGCATGTTTTTCCATAAATGAAACTTTTAATCACCTTCAACGGACTCTGAGCTTTCATGAGAATCTGTGGAAAAAACGTCGTGTTAATGTCAAAAGTAGATCACAAACACAGAGATAATACTGCACAGGACAGAAAACATGTTTATATTTATGTGGGAGTTCAGACAAACGAGCGATAACATTTGAGACTGAGATATGAACTGATAAACTCAACAATCCCAGGAATTTCAGAACATGTTTGTAGATGTCGAAAACAGAGATGCACCAGTCCAGATTTTTCACTTCTGAGACTGATTTTAATGCTATAGCTTTAGGTTTCTGCCAATATTTTATTATTTTAATTTTTTATTTTTTTTAATGTATAATCCCTACATCTGTAAGGCATGATTTTGTATATTTATTATTATTTATTTATTTATTTATTTATTTGATTTATTTTTGTTATTATTATTTATTTTATTTTATTTTTTATATTTTTTATGTATAATCCCTACATCTGTAAGGCATGATTTTGTATTATCATTATCATTATTATTATTATTATTGTTATTGTTATTATTATGACATATTTTATTTTTTATTATTATATTTTTTATCCTTATTGTGTATATATTTTTTTTTTTATTATTATTTTTTTTTTTTTTGTACATAACCATCAAACGGGGATGTAACTTGTATAACTGCAGATGATATTAACACTTGAATTTTAAAAAAAGATCACAAAAAAAAAAAAAAAAAAAGTATCTGCCAACACCTGATGTTAGTGCAGTTTTCATGTAGCTACTGAACAGTTTTCTACAGATAAAAGTTCTGAGAGTTTGTGGGTGAAGTACAGTCAGTAAAGGCTCTTCTCACATCAGTGCATGTGTCCAAACATATCAGCTGAAGTCATATGTACTTGGATCAGTATCTGTGCATGTTAGTCTAATTAAAGTCCTTCATATGAGCAGGATACTGAAGTGTGACTGTGGCATGTGCAGCTCACAGAGGAGCGGTGCAGCAGCGGTGGAGCTGTGGTGCAGCAGTGGTGGAGCAGTGGTGGAGCAAAGGTGGAGCAAAGGTGGAGCAGAGAGTTACCGTAGCAGAGGCACAGAGAGGTGGCTGCGAGCAGAGCCAGCAGCTGCAGGAGCCGGTTCATCTTGGCGTTATTTGTCCTGCAGAGAGAGAGCAGAGGGTGAGTCCGTGTGGGCACCGGGCAGGAGGCGAGAGGAGGGGACCTGGCCCCGGATTAAAGCTCCACCGCAGACGCAGACGGGACGTATGGCTCCAGCAGGATCTATATGTGCATGTGGTTTGGACATGTCAGGTCTAAATTCAGGAGGGGATGTAGGATACAGTGCACAGAGGGAGAGCTTTGGATGTGGCTGTCGCAGAGACGAGGGTTTCCTACACAAAAATAGATAAAGAAAAGTTTACAGTGGGTGAAGTTAAGATAACAGGCAAAAGGTAAAAGAAAATACAGTTTAAACACGATCTAAACGACGCCATAAACTACATCTGCCAAAACTATGACTAAACCTGTAATTAACACAAGCAACACGTCTGTGCATTTGTTTTGGCTTCAAACTCTGCGACAAAAGCGACATTTTGTGACTGGATCAACTAAAAACACTCGACTGAAAAACCTCGTATTGAACCTGAGCCGAGATCAGGTTAAAGGCCACCTGTCTCCATGGAGGTGCTTTTTATTTGCCTGGAATGTTCCACAGTTTGGCATTACACTTACGGTGATGATGGAGTCAGTGATGTCACCAGAGCAAACTGCAGGTCAGATCTATGAAAAGGCGAGCGTGCTCACAGTAAGAATGTCTTACAAGAGATTTTTGAGCAATAAAACATCTGTAAGTGAACAAATGTAAGATGTGGTACCAGGAAAGTTACACAGTGCAGCTTTGAGTGACCTGACTTCTCATGAGTCGATCTAAACGTCGTTCAGCAGCTGCTCACGTTTTGCCTCTTTTCTAAACACACCATAATCCTGCATGTGCTGTATATGCAGAGGTGCAGCAGAGCAGCACTGGACCTAATCTCTGCTAATGTGTCCTGCACCTGTTTAAACACGTCACACATACACACACATACACACATATACACACACACACACACACACACACACACACACACACACACACACACACTCACACAAACCACACATCTTCTGTTTGTAGGATTTGGACGAGCTTCTGTTTCACGCAGCCTTCTCCTTCACTGTCAATAGCACCTTTCATAAACCAGACGACACACGAGGCTCAGTCTGGCATCAGTCACAGCGACGCTCCCCGACACAGCGGGCCCCGAAACTTCAGACCTGCAGCAGGAGGAGCAGGAGGAGCGGGATGTGCTGACGGAAGTGTCTGCAAACTTTTACAATGTTTAAATCTTAGCAGGAGGGAGCAGAAAGTGCAAAAGTGCTCAGCTCACTGGAAAAAGCATCCAGAGTCAGACGTCTCCGAGAGCAAACGAAGATGAACTACAAGTCACCTGAACTTCACAAAGGCACAAACGTCTAAGGTCGAACCACCGGCCTGGTACAAGTCAAAAATAATAAAACCAAACGCAACAATCCCAAAAATACACAATACTTAGATTATAACCATAACGTCCAGAATCAGAACTAATCCCAGAGCAAACACGTCTTTACCTCCATTTACTCCTTTAAAACACTTCTACTCTTTTATTTTTAACTCCAGCTTTGATCACATCAGGTTAAAACTGTGTCATCTTCAACTCATAATGTCACAAAATGGAAATAAGTCGAGGTTTTTCACTCACCGTAAAAGTTGATGCCGTCTTGAAAATACTTGGAGTGAGTTTTTCACAGGAATATCTGATAATTCCCCACAGCGATGCTTTTATACACACCTCCGCCTCCACCAGCACCCCCACCCCTTCATTACCCCCCTCCTCTCCTCCTCTCCTCTCCTCTCCTCTCCTCCTCTCCTCCTCCTCCTCTCGCTCGCTCATCCCTCTTTCCACCAGTCAATGGGACGAGTATTAGCTCAGTGTCTCCGAAACTCCCACCACTTTTATATAAAAAATAAATAAGAGGCGTTTGGCACGAGCTCGTCTCTCACAGCTCTGTGATAGTATTCACCGCTGTTTGTAAGCATGGCACAGGCTTCAGGCACAGGCTTCAGGCTGAAGCTTCAGACACAGGCTTCAGACTGAAGCTTCAGGCACAGGCTTCAGACACAGGCTTCAGACACAGGCTTCAGACACAGGCTTCAGACACAGGCTTCAGGCTGAAGCTTCAGACACAGGCTTCAGGCTGAAGCTTCAGACACAGGCTTCAGGCACAGGCTTCAGACTCTGTGCTTCAGACACAGGCTTCAGACTCTGTGCTTCAGACACAGGCTTCAGACTCTGTGCTTCAGACTCGGGGCTTCAGACTGGGGGTTTTTGGCACAGACTTCAGACTGAAGCTTCAGACACAGACTTCAGACTCGGGGCTTCAGACTCGGGGCTTCAGACTCGGGGCTTCAGACTGGGGGTTTCTGGCACAGGCTTCAGACTCGGAGCTTCAGACGCTGCTGCGGTTTTGGCTCCTGAACCACTCGCTCCTCCAGGAACAAAGCAGAGATTGTTTTCAAGAGCTGAAAAATGTAAACTTGTCATATTGAGAGATGATGTAATGCCAGAACTTTTCAGACGGAGCCAACGAAGAGAAAACAAACAAGAACGAAGCAGACGCACAAATCAACACTTTCAAAGAAAACATCAGTGAAGGAGACGCAGAAGGAGGCGCAGAAGAAGACGCAGAAGGAGATGCAGAAGGAGACGCAGAGGGAGACGCAGAAGGAGACGCAGAGGGAGACGCAGAAGGAGACGCAGAAGGAGATGCAGAAGGAGACGCAGAAGGAGACGCAGAAGGAGACGCAGAAGGAGACGCAGAAGGAGACGCAGAAGGAGACGCAGAAGGAGACGCAGAAGGAGACGCAGAAGGAGACGCAGAAGGAGACGCAGATTCACGCAGAAGGAGACGCAGAAGGAGAGAAGGAGACGCAGAAGGAGACGCAGAAGGAGACGCAGAAGGAGACGCAGAGGAGGAGACGAAGAAGGAAGGACGCAGAAGGAGACGCAGAAGGAGAGACGCAAGCAGGAGACGCAGAAGGAGACGCAGAGGGAGACGCAGAAGGAGACGCAGAGGGAGACGCAGAAGGAGACGCAGAAGGAGACGCAGAAGGAGACGCAGAAGGAGACGCAGAAGGAGATGCAGAAGGAGACGCAGAAGGAGACGCAGGCCCAGAGCTGGTTAAAGGTAAAGTCGCAGCTGGACTTTGTGCAGAAACACTGTTTAAATGAATCTCCTGCTGATAATCACATAAAGTCAGTCACAGAGTAACTGATCAGTCTTTATGAACCAGGTTCACAAGTGAAAATATAGAACTAAACCTGGACTCCTCAGTCGTCCAGGTCTGACCCACAGAAAAACACCAAGTTTAAATCTGTCACTGGACAAAAAGTTGGCTGCTCGTCCACGTCTTCAGTTACACAACAGGACGATACTACAGACCCTGAGGTGGAGGGATTCTGTGTTTTTGAACATTTCAGCCCTGGTTTGGTGATCAGCTCTCACCATGATAAACTTTAAAGGTGATAGACCCAGAGTCACAGGCTCCACGCTCCAGACCCGACGCTGCGGCTGAGACACAAATACAACCAGAGCCTCTCAGGATGAGACAGTGGCTCTGACAGATCTGACCAATGCACCGGGACAGTGAAGACCTCAGTCCAGGGGTCTCTCAGTCCAGAGGTCTCCCAGTCCAGGGGTCTCTCAGTCCAGGGGTCTCTCAGTCCAGGGGTCTCTCAGGGGTCTCTCAGTCCAGAGGTCTCCCAGTCCAGGGGTCTCTCAGTCCAGGGGTCTCTCAGTCCAGGGGTCTCTCAGTCCAGAGGTCTCTCAGTCCAGGGGTCTCTCAGTCCAGAGTCCAGGGTCTCTCCCAGTCCAGGGGTCTCTCAGTCCAGGGGTCTCTCTCAGTCCAGAGGTCTCTCAGTCCAGGGGTCTCTCAGTCCAGGGGTCTCTCAGTCCAGAGGTCTCCCAGTCCAGGGGTCTCTCAGTCCAGGGGTCTCTCAGTCAGGGGTCTCTCAGTCCAGAGGTCTCCCAGTCCAGGGGTCTCTCAGTCCCAGGGGTCTCTCAGTCCAGAGTCCAGAGGTCTCTCAGTCCAGGGGTCTCCCAGTCCAGGAGTCTCTCAGTCCAGAGTCCAGGGGTCTCTCAGTCCAGGGGTCTCTCAGTCCAGAGTCCAGGGGTCTCCCAGTCCAGGGGTCTCTCAGTCCAGAGGTCTCTCAGTCCAGGGTCTCTCAGTCCAGGGTCAGGGGTCTCTCAGTCCAGGGGTCTCTCAGTCCAGAGGTCTCTCAGTCCAGGGGTCTCTCAGTCCAGAGTCCAGGGGTCTCTCAGTCCAGGGGTCTCTCAGTCCAGAGGTCTCTCAGTCCAGAGGTCTCTCAGTCCAGGGGTCTCTCAGTCCAGAGGTCTCTCAGTCCAGGGGTCTCTCAGTCCAGAGTCCAGGGGTCTCTCAGTCCAGACCAAAGACCTTATAAACATCTAACTGTACCTCATTTAAGGCTGTGGCTCAAAAGTTGTTGTTTTTTTCATCAGTTTTTACCATCAGTAAAATGAAAAACTCTGTAACATTTTCATTTTGTGAAGGCAGCTCCCGGGAAAAGGTTAGAGACCTGTACCTCAGTCTTATTTTATCTGTGACCTGTTCCACAGTGACACTAAAAATGGAGCAGCCTTTTGTCTTTTTGTCTTTGTCTTTTGTCTTTGTGAACACTACAATCCCAACAGATCTATTTAAACTTTCACATGTTACGACAGTTCACCAGGCCACCTACAAACCAAAACAGCAGTAATAGTGGAAACTCAATGAAGTGAGAAGACTGCAAACATTTATATTTTTTACTTTCCAGGTTGTGAGCACAACAAAAACAACACCCAAGGACCTGCACATAAAAGCAGACACAGTTTTAACCTGGCCGAGACGTGCCTTTCCCAAATATGGTAATCTGTTTGGCATAAAGCAGAGTGTTTTATAAGAGCAGCAGTGTGGGGCTGCTGCTGGTGGAGCTGCTGTTGGTGGTGCTGCGACCGTGTACAGAGAGACTGGGTCTGCTGTGGACACGTGTCTGTGCCAGATCTGGACCTCTCCCTCCACTTTGTCACTGACTCACAACCGAAAACTCCTTAAAAGTCCTTAAATGTCCTTAAATGTCCTTAAATAACCAATTTGACCAAGTAGCATTTTGCCCTGAGTGACCAAATGTCTCCCTCATGAGAAATGTTGTGAATGTGAGAGTGAAGCCAGAGCACTGTGCACGAGGCTGTGCACGAGGCCGTGCACGAGGCCGTGCACGAGGCCGTGCACGAGGCCGTGCACGAGGCCGTGCACTCTGGCACACTCCGGCACAGTGTGGCACACTGCACTGTGGCTGCAGACATAAAGAGGGGAGTGTGGTGCAGGATGTGAGGGGGCAGCACTGGGCGACTCACCTGTGCAAAACAACCTAATATAAACACAACTGCTGCAGAAACAACAGTTTTTAAGGAAGTAGCTGATAAAAACAAGGTTAAAGGTGCACTCTGTACTGTTTCCACCAGCCTGTTTCCATAGAGATGTAAATGCTTCGCCTGGAAAGTTCCACATTATGATATTAAACTTACTGGTTTGGCATCATACAGTTAAATGTGTTTCATTGCTCAGAAAAACCTTGAAACACAAACACTCCAATGTGAGTTTGTCTCCATGGAGACAGAGAACTTTAATGCCATACTGTGGAACATTCCAGAGAAAGCAATACACCTCACTGGAGACGAGTAGATGGACCTTTAACTGTTTTTATTATGTCACATCGTCACAAATCACTAAATGACTTCACTGTTGTCGTGTGTTCACCACTGAACCTGCTGCTTCTCCTCAGTCTGAGACAGATAAACTGGTTTTATATTTAAACTGGTTTTATTTAAACTGGTTTTATACTTAAACTGGTCTCATACTTAAACTGGTCTCATACTTAAACTGGTCTCATATTTAAACTGGTCTCATACTTAAACTGGTCTCACATTTAAACTGGTCTCATACTTAAACTGGTCTCATATTTAAACTGGTCTCATATTTAAACTGGTCTCACATTTAAACTGGTCTCACATTTAAACTGGTCTCATACTTAAACTGGTCTCACATTTAAACTGGTCTCACATTTAAACTGGTCTCACATTTAAACTGGTCTCATATTTAAACTGGTCTCACATTTAAACTGGTCTCATATTTAAACTGGTCTCACATTTAAACTGGTCTCACATTTAAACTGGTCTCACATTTAAACTGGTCTCACATTTAAACTGGTCTCATTTAAACTGTCTCATCCATACTTAAACTGGTCTCACATTTAAACTGGTCTCATACTTAAACTGGTCTCATATTTAAACTGGTCTCACATTTAAACTGGTCTCATAGTTAAACTGGTCTCATATTTAAACTGGTCTCATACTTAAACTGGTCTCACATTTAAACTGGTCTCATACTTAAACTGGTCTCATATTTAAACTGGTCTCATATTTAAACTGGTCTCACATTTAAACTGGTCTCATAGTTAAACTGAATAGAAAAGTTTCATCATGTGGCTTTTCTCTGTTGATGCTCTAAACCCAGGGCCATGCTCCACAGCTGCACAAACACTGAGGCCTCAGACAGTTGAACGGGGCTAAAAATAGAGACAAAATGACAGAAACTTCCTTAATGAGAAAAGGCAAAGGTGAGAACAGGGCCACGGAGCTAATTACAGACGCTGGTGCACAGATGAGCACACAGGGCGTCTGGACAAACAGGACATAATGTGGCTCTGTGTCTGAGCCGTGTGGTTCTGCGGCTCCACAGGTGAACCTCAGGCTCCGCCGGGTTTAAGAGCTCACACAAAACACACACCACCAAAACACCAAAAACCACCAAAACACACAAAACACACACCAAAACACACCAAAAACACCAAAACACACCAAAACACACAAAACACACCAAAAACTCACACAAAACACACCAAAACTCACACAAAACTCACCCAAACTCACACAAAACATATGACCCAAACTCACACAAAACACACAAACTCACCAAAACACAACAAACACACCAAAACACACCAAAACTCACACACACACCAAACTCACACAAAAACACACCAAAACACACCAAAACTCACAAAACACACAAAAAAAACTCACCAAAACTCACAAAAAACAAAACTCACACAAACAAAACACCAAAAACACACAAAACACACCAAAACTCACACAAAACCACCAAAACAAAACACACAAAAAAAACACCAAAACACCACACAAAACACACCAAAAAACTCACACAAAACCAACCCAAACACCACAAAAACACACAAAAAACACACCAAAACACACACACAAAAACCACAAAACACACCAAAACTCACCAAAACACACCAACACTCCAAAACTCACCAAAACACAAAACACACCAAAACTCACACAAAACACACCAAAAACACACAAAAACACAAAAACTCACACAAAACTCAACAACTCACCAAAACTCACACAAAAACACACCCAAACACACCAAAACACAAAAACTCACACAAAACACACAAAACAAAACTCACACAAAACTCACCAAAACACACACAAAACACACCAAAACACACAAAACTCACACAAAACAACACAAAAACTCACACAAACACACCAAAACAAAACACACCAAAACTCACACAAAACTCACCAAACTCACACCAAAAAACAACCAAAACACACACAAAAAACTCACAACCACACAAACACACCAAAACACACCAAAACACACACAAAACAAAACACCACAACTCACACCAAACACACACAAAACTCACACCAAAACACACCAAAACACACCAAAACACACCAAAACACACCAAAACTCACCAAAACTCACACAAAAAACTCACACAAAAACACACCAAAACACACCAAAACTCACCAAAAACTCACACAAAAACACACAAACTCACACAAAAACACACCAAAAAACTCACACAAAACACACCAAAACTCACAAAAAACTCCCACAAACAACACCCACAAACACACCAAAAACACACAAAACACACCCAAAACTCACACAAAAAACACACCAAAACACACCAAAACTCACACAAAACACACCAAAACTCACACAAAACACACCAAAACTCACACAAAAACACCAAAACACCAAAACACACACAAAACACAAACACACCAAAACTCACAAAAAAACTCACACAAACACACACCAAAAACACACACAAAACTCACCAAAAACACACAAAACCACACCAAACACACACAAAACACACCAAGACTCACACAAAACACACCAAAACTCACCAAAACTCACACAAAACACACCAAAACTCACACAAAACACACCAAAACACACCAAAACTCACACAAAACACACCAAAACTCACCAAAACTCACACAAAACTCACACAAAACACACCAAAACACACCAAAACTCACCAAAACTCACACAAAACACACCAAAACTCACACAAAACACACCAAAACTCACACAAAACACACACCAAAAACTCACAAACAAACTCACCCAAACACACACAAAAACACACAAACAACAAAACACACCAAAACACACAAAACACACCAAACTCACACCAAAACTCACCAAAACACACCAAAACTCACCACAAAAACACACCAAAACTCACAAAACTCACACAAAACACACCAAACTCACCACCAAAACACACCAAAACTCACACAAAACACACCAAAACTCACACAAAACTCACCAAAAACACACCAAACTCACACAAAACACACCAAAACTCACACAAAACACACCAAAACTCACACAAAACACACCAAAACACACCAAAACTCACACAAAACACACCAAAACTCACCAAAACTCACACAAAACACACCAAAACTCACACAAAACACACCAAAACGCACACAAAACACACCAAGACTCACACAAAACTCACCCAAACTCACACAAAACACACCCAAACTCACACAAAACATATGACCCAAACTCACACAAAACACACCAAGACTCACACAAAACACACCAAAACTCACCAAAACTCACACAAAACACACCAAGACTCACACAAAACACACCAAAACACACCAAAACTCACACAAAACACACCAAAACTCACCAAAACTCACACAAAACTCACACAAAACACACCAAAACACACCAAAACTCACCAAAACTCACACAAAACACACCCAAACTCACACAAAACTCACAGAAAACATATGACCCAAACTCACTTCTCCCACAGAAAGTCTCCAAATGTAACGAGTTTCCCTTTAACAAATCTGTTTTTCATTCATAAAGACTGAAGGGAGTGAGTCAGATGTGAGGATGTGTTTGTGTGAGGAGCGAGGAGCAGACATTACTCAGGACACCTCCTCTCACTTCCTCTCACTCCCCTTCCTGTCCTCCTCCCTCTCTCCTCCTCCCTCTGTCCTTCTGTCCTCCTCCCTTTCTCCTTCTCTCATCCTCCCTCTTTCCTCCTTCCTCTCTCCTTCTCTCCTCCTCCCTCTCTCCTCCTTCCTCTCCTTCTCTCCTCCTCCCTCTCTCCCTCTCTCCTCCTCCCTCTCTCCCTCTCTCATCCTCCCTCTCTCCTCCTCTTTCCTCCCTCTCTCTCCTCCTCCCTCTCTCCCTCTCTCCTCCTCTCCTCCTCCTCTCTCTCCCCCCTCTCTCTCATCCTCCTCTCTACTCTCTCCTCCTCCCTCCTCTCCCTCTCTCCCTCCTCTCTCTCTCCTCCCTCTCTCCTCCCCTCTCCTCCTCCCCCTCTCTCCTCTCTCCTCCTCCTCCCTCTCTCTCTCTCTCTCCTCCCTCTCTCCCTCCTCTTTCCTCACTCTCTCTCCTCCCTCTCTCTCCTCCCTCCTCCTGGCCTCCTCCCTCTCTCCCTCTCCTCCTCCCTCTCCTCCCTCTCTCCTCCTCCTCCCTCCTCCCTCTCTCCCTCTCTCCCTCTCTCCCTCTCTCCCTCCCTCTCTCCTCCTCCCTCTCTCCCTCCTCCTCCCCTCTCTCCCTCTCCCTCTCCTCCTCCCTCTCCTCCTCCCTCTCTCCCTCTCTCCTCCTCTCTCTCCTCTCTCTCCTCCCTCTCTCCTCCTCTCTCCCCTCTCTCCTCCTCCCTCTCCTCCCTCTCTCTCTCCCTCCTCCTCCCTCTCTCCTCCTCTCCTCCTCCCTCTCTCCTCTCTCCCTCTCTCCCCTCTCCCCTCCTCTCTCCTCTCCTCCTCCCTCTCTCCTCTCCCTCCTCCTCCCTCTCCTCCTCCCTCTCTATCCTCCTCTTTCCTCCTCCCTCTCTCCCTCCTCCTCCCTCTCTCTCCTCTCTCTCCTCCCTCTCCTCCTCCCTCTCTCCTCTCTCCTCCTCCTCTCCTCCCCTCCCTTCTCCCTCCTCTCTCTCCTCCTCTCCTCTCCTCTCCTCTCCCTCTCTCCTCCTCCTCTCTCTCTCCTCCCTCTCTCCTTCTCGTCCTCTCTCTCTCCTCATCTCTCTCCTCCCTCTCCCTCCTCCCCCCTCTCTCTCTCCCTCTCTCCTCTCTCTCCTCCTCCCTCTCTCCTCCTCCTCTCTCCTCTCCTCCTCCCCCCTCCCTCATCCTCCTCCTCCTCCTCTACTCACTCCTCTCCTCCTCCATCCTCTCCCCTCTCTCTCTCTCCTCCTCTCTCCTCTCTCTCCTCCTCCCTCTCCTCCCTCCCTCTCTCCTCCTTCCTCTCTCCTCCCTCTCTCCTCCCTCTCTTCCCCTTTCCACTCTCAGTTTTGTGATGTCTCTTTTGTCCGATCGTGTGAATTCTGTCACGTGTCTGTCAGAGCTGCTTCTTGTGGATTTATGGATTTTACAGATCGCTGCCATTCTGTGGATTCCAAGATAGAAAAAAATCAAATCTGCGATGCTGTTTCTTCATAATAATTGTACGAAAAAGAGCAGGACGGATGATATAAATGTTCAGAGGGACATGGGCCTGGAGAAGCCGTCACTCTCAGCTCTTTGCAGATTCTCTTTCTGCTGTTTTCTCTGTTTCTAAACTAATCGTCCAGCGGCTCTTTAATGACGAGCTTAATAATGAAGAGCCTTTAATCACTAATGAAAATGACACATTATCATCTCCCACAACAAATTAACGAGTTACAAGCAGGATATTAGTTTTAGAATCTGACAGAGGACTTCACCGGACGCTCCCCGTGACTTCAGGGTCTGCAGCCCACGGTGACTTTGAGAAGAGGCTGAAAAAACTACTCCTTCCACCTGAAACCTGAGAGATACGAGATATTCTCCAAAACGTAAAGACAAGAAGGTCAAAAAAACGCAACTAGTGATAAAAGACGAAGCTGATATAGATACATCATCCAAAATACAGCACGTCCACCTCCTTCCAAGACCACGTCAGCAGCACCTCCACCCTCCCAAGTGAAGGATTTACTTGGGAAGTGAGGTTTAAGTCCCAGCCGCCCCATCACCTCCTCCGCCCACAGACCAGCCCTGGGTCTCCTTTGCTACATCTACTCCCTCCAGAGACTCCTCACTCTCCTCTGCTCCTGTAACTGACAAAACTGTCCCAGAGATGGTCACAGTCTGAGTTCATCTACCTGCTGCCTCCATGTGTCACATTTATAAAGTCTGAGCTCAGTTTGTGTCACTCGTTTGTAAAGTTAATATGTCACTTCAATCTGGAACATTCCCAAGAGATTTGAAAACTGCAGTTATCAAGTCTGTCCTAAAGAAGAACAGTCCTGATGCCACAATATTGAACAATCACCGACCAATCTCAAATCTGACGTTTTTAGGCAAAGTCCTCGAAAAAGTATTTTACCAACAGTTTATTAACTTCCTCCAAATGAACATCTCTGATATTTTCCAGTCGGTTTTAGACCCACCACAGACTGAGATGCTCTGATCAAGGCGACACATCCTCCTGACACTGATGAAGTCTCAGTGTTGATCCTGTTAGATCTGAGTCTTTGACTCTGTGGATCATGATCCTCTTACAGAGACTAGAGGACTGGGAGGGCATCTGAGCTACTGCACTAAACTGGCTCAAGTCCATCTAGAAAACAGGGAGAACTTTGTTGAAATTTGAAAATGTGTCTCAGATAAAATGTCCCTGAGCTGTGGGGTGTCTCTACATGCTGCCCCCTACAGGCCAGTTAATACACAGCAATAATGTGTCCTATTTATGTTTCAATTTGTTGTATTGTGATTTTAATGTCTTTTTTATTCTGTAAAGCTCTTTAAATGTCCTTGTGTAAGAATTGTGCTGCACAAATAAACTTGCCTTGTGTCTTTTATCTTGTGTCTTTTATCTTGTGTCTTTTACTTTTGCCTTAAATAAGACGTTTGTGCAGTTTTCATCTTCACATTCAACACTTGTATAATTTTCCCTGTGGCTGTAACCAGCTGAATTCTGGGTAAAATAACAAACGGGCAGAAAATATGTCACCTTCTGCTGCACGTGTTTCCAGTGTGTGTCCACATGTCCACATGTCCACATGTCAACATGTCCACATGTCCACATGTCCACGTGTCCACATGTATGTGTCCACATGTCCACGTGTCCACGTGTCCACGTGTCCACGTGTCCACATGTCCACGTGTCCACGTGTCCACATGTCCACGTGTCCACATGTATGTGTCCACATGTCCACATGTCCACGTGTCCACGTGTCCACATGTCCACGTGTCCACATGTCCACGTGTCCACGTGTCCACATGTATGTGTCCACATGTCCACGTGTCCACATGTCAACATGTCCACATGTCCACATGTCCACGTGTCCACATGTATGTGTCCACATGTCCACGTGTCCACATGTCCACATGTATGTGTCCACATGTCCACGTGTCCACATGTCCACGTGTCCACGTGTCCACGTGTCCACGTGTCCACGTGTCCACATGTCCACGTGTCCACATGTCCACGTGTCCACATGTATGTGTCCACATGTCCACATGTCCACATGTCCACGTGTCCACATGTATGTGTCCACATGTCCACGTGTCCACATGTCCACGTGTCCACGTGTCCACATGTATGTGTCCACATGTCCACGTGTCCACATGTCCACGTGTCCACATGTATGTGTCCACATGTCCACGTGTCCACGTGTCCACATGTATGTGTCCACGTGTCCACATGTCCACATGTCCACGTGTCCACGTGTCCACATGTCCACGTGTCCACATGTCCACGTGTCCACATGTCCACGTGTCCACGTGTCCACATGTCCACATGTCCACATGTATGTGTCCACATGTCCACGTGTCCACATGTCCACGTGTCCACATGTCCACATGTATGTGTCCACATGTCCACATGTCCATGTCCACGTGTCCACGTGTCCACGTGTCCACATGTCCACATGTCCACATGTCCACATGTCCACATGTCCACATGTCCACGTGTCCACGTGTCCTTTCTGTGGTGAAATGCCACTTTTTCTCTCCTGGACATGTCCCTGTCAGGATGTAAAGGCCCAAACACTGAGCACATTTATACATGATGATACCTCAGCCATAATGTGCAGAATGTACAGGCCACAAATAGAAACGTTTAAACTGAAACTGTCATTAAAGTGTTTACAGTTTGTACAGATCAGTCCTGATTCAAACAAAGAGCTAATGTGGTCACTGAGTTTGAATGAGAAGAGATGGAGTGAAGAGTTTAGTGAAGAGATGGAGTAAAGAGTTTTAGTAAAGAGTTTTAGAGAAGAGCTGGAGTGAAGAGTTTAGTGAAGAGATGGAGCAGACTTTGGTCTAGTTTAAAGTTCGTTTCGTCTGTGGTTTTAGCCTTGGTTTGGTCATTAATAAAATGGCAGGTTTGGACAAACTTGTAAAAACTCCTCCACCAGCATCACTCACAGCACATTTGTACTTTTAGGAGGTGCATGAAGTGTCTTGCTCAAGGACACATCGACTGCACTGGTTGGAACGTTCCTGGTTTTGTTCTTTTTCACATTTGGATCATAAAGTCCCTGAACTTTTTGCACTGTTGATTTTAAATAAAGCTGCATCAATTAATCTGAATGATCATGACTAAAATAAATACAGACAAAACACTATGTCAAAAAAATATTTCAATAAGAAGACAGCAGCATAATTAAATACAAATAGTTTAAAACAGAATAAACTATTAGACCTGTGTGATAATACTCAAGTAAATATTCAAGGTTTAATTTATCTGATTTGAATCTATTTAAAAACTAAAGTGGCAAATAAACATCATCACTAACAAGTCAGCGGCTAAAATAATCATTATTTGCTCTAATCTGACACTTTCTGCTCTATTTACTCAGTCACACTCACAGCTGGCGATAAATCACTGACAAACCGGGTCTAGAATCATAATATTTGCAGAGTCTCACTGTGCGGCCGCTGCAGACCTCGAAGAAACTCCTCCACTCGACGTTCCAGCTGTGAGCGACGCTGTTGGTTTAGCAGCTCATCTTCACCCAGGCTCTTCTCCAGAGGCAGGTCCACACTGAGACTGACCCGAGCACAGGTCAGATCCTCTAATCTCTGCAGCCTGTGATCAGACGAGAGGCGTCACCAGAGCCGCTCCAGGTTCCTCTCAACCACAGGGATGAGTTTGAAGTGGTCCAGTCTGGGCTTCTACATAAATCCATCACATCAAAACACGATTCATGATCATTTTACAAAACAGGAGTAAACTGCAACTTTTCCCCATGATGCACCGGGACAAATCACAGGTCTGATCTCTGGAGAGGCGACACCAACACAGTAAGACGCCATGTTTCTCAAGGGAAATTCTTCAGAAACAAAAGGAGACGAGCAGGTGAATGTTAGAGTCCAGATTTAACTCAGTGGTTTTTCTGTGGCGTGTGACTGGGACATCATTTCACAGGAGACAGTCAATGTTTCAGAGCAAAAAATGAACAATTTACAGAAACTTTTGTGCAAATTAAACTAGAAAATTGAATAAAATGAGATGGAGACGAGCTGATGATGATGAGAAACATAAACGCCTCGGTTCAGAGCATCAGTAAAAGGCTCAATATTTAATGGTTTATATATATTTAAGTTGTTTCTTCGCTCGTTCAGAGATGATCTTCTGTTTTTTTGTGAAAAAGATGAAACAAAACCAAAAAAGGACTGAGCTGAAGCTGCTTATGTGAGTCTGTCCTGATCAATATAACTCCACAAAACACAGAACTAAATGTATTTACTTAAATCAGCCTCGTCCTGACTCGTATAAACCTACAGCTGTGTAAATCTGTCAATTAACTCATGTTTTGAAGTTTTTTTTTTTTTATTTAGACAGAGTTTTAATTCATTTAAATTCATCATCGATCATTCCAAAGTCTTATTCCTCAAACAGACACGTCTTTGTCACGTTAGTTCTTATTTTATTAGATTCAAACCTCTGAAGTTTTAGTGACTGAAGCATTTACCTCTGAAGTCTGACTGAACTTTGTCTGTCATTTAAAGAAATTGATTTCTGACTTAACTTCGGTCACTGAATCCTGCTTTATTCATTACTCTTATTGCCCTTTTCTGTGGTTTAATTATAGGATCTTCGTTTGTTTTACAGCATTTCCCTAAATATTGGTTCAGTTTAAAGTGGGGGACGTTGTTTGGGCACTAGGGGGCGCTTGAGCCGGGTCAGATAAGGAGATATCACTGCTCCACCTCAACCGCCGTCTATTTCACATCAAAGTTCAATCCAAGTTTCTCCTTTTGCGTCGGTGCCTCAGCAGCACCTCCTCCTTCAGGAATCTCACACAACACTCTCCACACGGCCCTATCTGACAATCGGGCGGCACAGACACAGACGACGCCTTTATCTGCATCTTAAGAGCAAAAGATTTCGGGGAATTTCCTCGTTTTGAACCTGCATGTTTCCTCTTGAGCTCCAGCTTCAGTCTCATCATGTTTGACGTCATTTCAAAAACAAGCTGTGGATTTTTTCTTTCACTATTTCCTCTCGTCTTGGCCGAACGTCCCCCGTCATTAAAGCCAAGCAACGCCAACTCAACTGTGCTTGGATTTGTTTAGCAGTTTCTAAACTTGGATGCCACGCTCCCAGACGAAATATGTGGATATTTACTTTAAATTTAGCAACAGGAGAGTGGCATTTGCAAAAGACGTGAGCTCGAGCTGCATGAACAGTTCAAATACAGAACATTTATGATAATTATGAGCCGTAATAAAGAAAAAAGAACATTTAGGTTCATGGAAAGTCAGCTGCAGAGAGAATATATGATTACAAATGGATTAAAAGAGCTAAAATGCATTGTTCTGTTGTTTGGACTAATACTGAGATGGAGAAAACTGAACCTGATGAAAGCGAGTATACATGTACTTTCATAATAGTTGTATTTTATGTAACTTAATGTCATTTATTTCAGGTTTTAAAGCTCCGATGTTACGCAAAACTGACTCTTGTAGCTTTAAGTCACGTCAACGCATCAGAAACAGACCTGGAGTCGTGTTTGTTTCATTCACAAGTTTGAGTCACACTTTATTATTAGTCTGTAACATCTACAAAGGTTAAAATGCTCTGTTCTACCTTGTGATGTCATGAAGTGGTAGTTTTCAACAGCTCTTTTTAACTTCAGTTGAGTTTAGATTGGCGTTTGCAGGGTTGAAGTTATTCAGTTGATTCTAGTGAAGGTGCATGGAGTTTAGAGCACTTCCTGTATCATCTGATGACATCACAAGGTGGAACAGAGTGTTTTCTGTTTAAGAGAAGACCTCAGCCTAAATATGCAGCATGTGTGTGAAACAAATCATAACTCCAGGTCTGATTTTAATGAGGAAACATTATAACACAGATCAGAAAATAGCATCATATGAGGCGTTTAATAATGACACGGAAATGAGTCGGTTTGTCTGTAAAAACTGTCGTCTAAGATGAACCGGCCTGTTTCCTCTGAGCCTCGTCTGATTGTGGTCGATGTGGTGAGTTTGCTAAGAATAATAACAGTGTCAGAAAAGTCACAGAAAAGAACCAGACGAGAGAAACACACAGGAGCTGAAGAACCAGACGAGAAGAACACACAGGAGCTGAAGAACCAGACGAGAGGAACACACAGGAGCTGAAGAAGAAGAACCAGACGAGAGGAACACACAGGAGCTGAAGAACCAGACGAGAGAAACACACAGGAGCTGAAGAAGAACCAGACGAGAGGAACACACAGGAGCTGAAGAAGAACCAGACGAGAGGAACACACAGGAGCTGAAGAACCAGACGAGAGAAACACAGGAGCTGAAGAACCAGACGAGACAAACACACAGGAGCTGAAGAAGAACTAGACGAGACAAAGACACAGGAGCTGAAGAACCAGACGAGAGGAACATGCCCCCGATAACCTCCATGCTCCTAATCACAGCGGGGGACACAGATATCACAGAAAACAAACTAACCACTTCAGGCCTAAACTGATCGTGCTGAACTCTCAGAAACTCGTTAACACCGTCATAAAGTTTCTGACTCAGACGTATCGATTACAGTCGTTACTCACATGAAAAACTCTCCTGTCTCTTATAAAACCTTCTTTGTTGCAGCAGTAACAGAGAATGTTTTCACTGGACTCAACCTCCACCACTGACCCACCGCTGCCCCCTAATGGCCAACCTGTGTTATTACCCAGAGGCACTGAGGGACTAAACACAATTACTCACAATTAAACTGATCAGTTATTATCGAGCACAGGGGCCTCTACCATCAACCAACGTTTTATTTATAACCCACAGGAAACAACAGAGACAAAAACGACTGAAACTGCACCTGAACCTTTATCTGCTACAGTCTGACAGACCGAGCACCGTCAGGTCTGTGCTGAAGCCTCCACCCTGACTGTTCATGTTCAGCCTTTAGGGGCCCCCGAGGAGAACCTGCCGTTGGGGCCCTCGCCTCTTCAGTGCCACGTTTTCAGATCTGACTAAATGAAAACGTCTCAACCAGCTGTAAAAAAACTGAAAAATCTAAAGACTCAGAACAGCCCACAAGTATAAAACATGTGAGGAGTCGGGTCATTTTGATGTTCCAGTGACTAAAGTGGGATTATATTTATAAATGTTTTATGTCATAAAATACAGAGCCCACCTCGAGGGAAGGAGGTTGTAAACATGGAGCTGTCCTCACCACCGCCGACTCAAACAAACACGAACAAGCACAAAGGCTCCTGGAAATAAAACACAAAGAATCATTTAAGAGGAATATTTAGACAAGTATAAACACCCGAGCGACGTTTAGTTTCCAAAAAAACTTTCAAATAATTATTTTTAATATAAATGGATGGGCTCTTCTTGGGGGCCCTGTGGTAGCTCTTGGGGGTCCTCTGGTGGCTCTTGGGGGCCCTCTGGTGGCTCTTGTGGCCCCTCTGGTGGCTCTTGTGGCTCTTGGCCCTCTGGTGGCTTCGGGGCCCTAAGCAGCTGCTCAGTCTGTGTGTAGCCTGGACCGGCCCTGATCGTGTAATATGTGATTTAAATGAGTCACTTGTTTTGCTGAATGTGATGTTAGTTTATTAATGTCACTCTGCTGAGATGTTTGTCTTTGTTCTGGGATAAAAACTCAGGCTCTGGGGGAGATTGAAGCTCAGGGGGAGAGAGACTCAGAGAGACTCAGAGAGACTCAGAGAGACTCGGAGAGACTCAGAGAGACTCGGAGAGACTCAGAGAGACTCAGGACACCAGAAAACTCCGAGTCTGTGTCCAGGTCCTGTCCCGTCTGTATCTGCTGTGACAGCATAAACCTTTTTTGTATTTCAAACCTCGCTGGGCTTTGCAAATGGATTATTTTTCATCTAGAACTGTCATTTTTCCAGAACGAAGCGCCCACACGGAGCACCCACACGGAGCACCCAGGCGCTGTTTTGTGCTCTGTAGAAGACTCAGGACCCTCTGAAATGAAACTCGACTGGTGCTTTTAGACAAAGACGAGAAAAACCTCCAACCACCTGCAGCTTTGTTAGTTTCTTCTTTTCGTCTTATTTGTCCGAGGAAAAGCAGTGAAAATAAGAGTCTTGGAGCGTGGATTATCCTCTGACCTGCAACAATAAAACGAAGTCGACTGGTTTAATCTTTATCCTTGAGAAGTTTAGTGAAGACAGAAAAAAGCTCAAAATATGTTTGTAATAAGCACAGTTTGAGAGCAGCGGAAGTGGGATTTATGCAGCCTCCTCTTCAGCTGAATGGGCTTTTTCAAACACTTTCAAACACTTTTTTACAAGTATCTCTCTGTGTAACAATAAAAGCTTCTCTCTTTCTTTATGTCTTCGAGAGGCGCAGTGCTGGACCCGTCGCTGACCGTCCCACGAGCCCCCAGCCTGGACTAGAAATGACACGGACACAGAAGTTCCTCCTTAAACTGTCTGAGCGTTTAGTCCAGGGCTGATGGAGCAGACGGTGGTGCTGCGTCTCCACACTTCACTCCTCCTCGTTCTTGCAGCTCCAACAGAGCGAGTGGGTGAGGGAAGAAGGAGGACGAGTTTAAAACCAGATTTCAGCGGGGAATTAGCGAAGAGGATGGTGCTTTAAGTTTATTTCTGGTGGAGGAAGTATATGCCTCACCTCAAAACTCTGAGATCACAAGAGAAACTGAACCATCCGGAGAGGAGAGCGCGTCAGGGGCCAGAATCTGCAAAAGACGACACTGCATTATGGGAAATTGAATTGTGTAGAGTCAGGAAAGCTCGGTTTCAGTTACACACAAACACTTTAGGCTTTCATGGCACTGAGTAAGATATTGTGCAGCGTGTGTGTGATATGTTACACTAGAAAACATGAAAGAGGAGCTCAGGAGCAGAGGAGAGAGCGGATACTGGTGGGAGAAACCTCCAAAGAGGCAGAGACGAGCTGAAAAGTGGCTGTAGTTTCAGAGTATTAGGCATTTTCTCACTTTGATTTGGCAGTTTGGGTAAAAAACACCTGCTACGACTGTGTTATTACGGCTGTTACTTCAAATCTTTCAACCACAGCTACGATTACAATCTGTAAATTCACTGACCGACTTTAGTCTTTAGTCTTTAGAATAAACCAGGAAGATGAAAAAGAAAACTGTGCATAAGTCTAGAAACTACAACTAAACGACTAATCAGCTGAGGAGCAATATTTTATTTAATATCAGTGAAAAGCTCTTCCACACGGGGGATTCAACAAAGGAAACAGGCTGGAGAATAAACTCAGGAGCAGGTAAATCAAACCGGGATTGAAGCAGATTCAGAGCATTTCAGACGAGCTTGAATGTCGCTCTTTACAGTTCAACAATCGACCAAGAACCGACATAACTGAGGGATTTATGTAAACGACCCTGAGCTGAAAACAAGAGGCAGCTGCAGGGAAACAGGGAGGAAACAAAAGAAGAGCCGGAACAGACTGGAAAACAGAGCCGGAGTCGGGATGGAAAGCGTCCAGCACGACTGTCACTGTCACATGTGAAACTATACAATCATTTCACATACAAGTCACACCCCGACAAACTGAAAAAAGTGACACTTATGGTCCAGAAAATACAGTAAAGTATGTTGTAAGTACAAAAGCAGAACTGTTTCCTGTCGTAAACTGTTCTGAGCGAGAGAAAAGTCCAAAGATACTGACCAGTGTCGCCTCAAATCACTGATAAAAACGACATTCTCCTCAAAAAACAATGTGTCATGTATTATTTTTCGATATTGTTGTGTTTTTGACAGTAATATTTGGACTATTTCACCTCTGAGAATCTTTTTGAACAACACAATATTCGTACTTTTTCTCAAAGTTGTTCAAGGTCACACTTCTGTTCTGTTGAAGCCCTGGTCCTGATATAAAAATCTGAAGTTCTCCGAGCCTCGTCCTGCAGTTTTGCATCACTAGCGTCCTGTACTTCACTTTCTGTAGAGTTTTTAATGAGTTTCAGCCGTATCCTGGGCTCATGGCATTTTCCAGCCCAACTTTCTTTATGTGTCGGCCATAAAAGCGCACCTTGAGTAACCTGCATTATCGTTTAGAAACATGTGCTTTTATCTGGTCTCTGGGGTCAGGCCATCCTCCCCCTGCCCTTCCCCTCGCCTCCACTCACTAATCCACTCTCAGCCTATAGAATGTGTAATGTGCCCTGCGCCGCCGTGCTTCCTGACTTTTAACGACAGCCTAAAAGCACAATCACGTATAGTCGTATTGTTATAGACTAGTTAAGTATTTATGAGCTCGACGCTGCAGCCAGGCCTGGAAACGAGGGAAGTGGAGCTGCCAAGGGCGAATCCTGCATTGTACACACTCTGCCATGAATAATGAACAAGAACAGATTGGTGGATTTATGAGCCGCAATCCAAGACATAAACATCATTAGTCAAACGCTGAGTGAAAGCTGCGAAAAAAAACCTCCAACCGCAGCGTCCCGGCACAAAGATGGATAAATAAAGAGTCATATGTTCGGACGACGGAGGAGAGCGGCTGATTTAAGACAGTTTGACGACAGGCTGGTCCCTGTGAAGATGAAATTAGAGAACATGGGTTTAATTCACTCCATAATATCACTTCACAGGTGGAGATGGTGGAGATGGTGGAGATGGTGGGGGAGGCGGGTGGTGTTGGTTATTGAAAGGAAAAATGCATTTTTACTCCTCAGTCAGACGTCTTGTTCTGGTTCCTCTGCTTCATCATTGAACTCACAGAATCCAGGGTTTATTTCACAAACATTTACAGCTTTTTTGTCATGTTCCACTTTTTGAGTTAAACGTCTCAGATTATTTCCAAAATGAGTAAAAAAGCTGCATTCTGACTCCACAGAGCTGAGCTGTGAGTTGGCCTGGTGACATCTCCTGCTCGTCTCCATAGAAACTGTAAGTTTAATGCCATATTGTGGAATGTTTCAGGCCAAGCAGTAATGACAGACGAGACATGAAAGTAGTGCAGCAAACAGCAGAAAAGTTCCACAGAGCTCCTTTAAAAGTGAACAGTGCTGCTCAAACTGTGCTTGATTTAGAATAAAGTATTTGCTAAAACTCGTCCTTTGGGTCGTCTCTCGTTTAGAGACGAGTCAGTTTTATTTGTACAGCACAATTCAAACTCAAGGTCATTTAAAGTGTTTTACAGAATAAAAAAGACACTGAAATCACACAAATCAAAACAAATAATGATCTTAAAATGAACATTAAAAGAGAAAAGTGCAGAATAAAAACCTGTCAGTCACAGCAGAGAAACAGAACCGTCTGAGTCTGGATTTAAACATCGTCAAAGTCGAGACTGTGTCTCATCTTCAGGAAGTGAGACGGATTTAAACTGAACAAAACAAATTTAAACTGTCTTTTACTGTAAAAAAAAAAACAAATTAAATCTGCCAACTGGACAAAACGTTGTAGGAGTGAAGACGTTTCCTTTCTTAAACAGAAATGAGGGCCTGAGACCTGCCCCCACCTGTAACTCCATCCTCCAGACCCAAAGGAAACTAAGGAAACAAAGAGGACAATAGGGTGAGTCAGGATGCTAACACGTGTGAAAGCTCCATTAAGAGTTCTATGATTATGTGAAGTATGTCTGAGGCACAGTGCTCACTTAGTGTAGCTCAGTAAACCAAGTCTACAGACAGAAACTGAACAAACAGATGTTAGTTTCAGAGTCGTTAGCGCCTCCTTCAGACAGAGTCAGTGTCCAGCAGGAATCTGACCAGAACTGAAGAAGAATCTGACCAGAGCTGAAGAAGAGACTCGGACGAGCAGTGAAACGTTTTCACTCCCACAACTTTTCATCCAGCGACAGATTTAACTTTGGTCTTTTGTTCTGGATCAGACTGAGACACTTTTCTGTGGTACATTTTATTTCTGGATAAATCATTTCAGACGTTTAAAAAACTCCAGTCACAATAGTTCAATACTTCAGACGATACTTGGTGTGGATTTACACCTTTGCTCAAACAGTTTCTGGATAAATCTTAAATCTGATGTTTGTGATATTTTAAAAAACTCCAGTCACAATTGACACATTCTCCATGTGACTCTGATCCTGTGGTTTAATTCTTGGCTCCCAGTTGAGGATTTTTCCTGTGTCAATCCATTAAATCAGCAGCAGTGATGATGTGATATTGTGCCCCCTGCTTCTTGTCACATTTGACACATTCTCCATGTGTCTCTGATCCTCTGGTTTAATTCTTGGATCCCATTGAGCCTTTAGGTCAATCCTGTGCGGCCCGTGTGCGGCCCAGTGTGGGCGTGAGTGTGCGGCCCCTGTGCGGCCCCTGTGCGGCCCCTGTGGGGCCCCTGTCTGGCCCCTGTGCGGCCCCTGTGCGGGCCCTGGGTGTTTGTGTAACACGCTGACTCTGACTCTGGCTCTGTATCATCACCTTCTCTTTGTTTCTGCACAAACACAGTGCAGCCTTTTGTTTCTCTTCGCCGCCTCGTTCTTTAATCTTTTTTGGGATTTCCACACAAAACCAATTCTGTTGTTTTTGATTTATTGAGGTGGAGGAGGTGGGCGGTGAGACCTTCTCCAGCAAAAAACACCATGTGATAAGCAGCAGAAAGAGTGAATACGGCGTAATCGAAGTGTTCGGACGTGCACTACCACGACATTATTATGTATGGATTTAAGAGACGTGAAAAAGGATCAGACACAATGAAACAACCTGTGAGCGGGAAAAAGTCTAAAAGAGAGGAAAAAGTCTGTAACAAGAGAGCAAGTGACTTTTCTCTGACTTTTTGTGGTGCGTTCATGATCTTGAGGGAACAATCATTTCTATACATGTATTTTCACAAGTGCAGAGATATTTAACTTAAAAAATAAAATAATGTTCTCTCGTGATAATCAAGTGGTTTTGTTGTTAAAACATTGTGACTGTTCCTACATACAGACTACTTCTTTAATCGTGGGATCATTTTGATAAAACTGCAGTTTCCTTCATAAAAATCTCTCATATTTGTGTCTGAATGTGCTGGATTGGCAGTGGGCGTGTCTCTGCTGAAGCTGTGATAGTCGTTTGTTTTACATTAGCGCCTCAGAGTTTAGCCTCCAGCCCTGCGCCTCGGCTCTTTTACGCTGTGTCATCTCGTTTTGTAATGGCCGTGAATGTTTTTCTCGTTTGCTTTCTGTGCGCGTCACCCTCCTGTTTATCCAATTAGGCTCCACCGCCCGATCCAATAAGAGCCGGCTCCTAATGCGACTCTCAAAGAGCCGATTAGCAGCTCCGGTTTCAAACGCACTTTCCCCGTCTCACAGCACATTTCACTTTTGCTTTGAAGAACAAAAGGAGCCCAGCTGAGAAAAATGTCTCTTTTTTACATTTAGTGCTCATAATTAATGCATCAGATTTGTATAAATAAAGCTGCACTTCAGTTAAATCCCACGGACAAGTTATTACTTAAGGGATTTCTGCGAACGAGAAAAGGGGATTATCCAGCTGAGATAAAGCAGCAGAAAAACAGTGAAATATGTTTTTTTCTTCATTATTATACATTTTTGGCTGATGTGCACTTATCGTCCAGTGAGACTTATACTCCAGAAAATACAATAATTCATTGATTTAAATGTGCATCGTGTCATTTTGCTGCATAGAAATGTTCCACAGTACAGCATTAGACTGATTTATTTAATTATTACTCATTTTATTGCTCAAAAACACCTTGAAAAACGGGATTTTACTGTGAGTGACGTCGTTTCTCTGCAGATCAGATCAATACTGAGGAACTTCTCCACAGAGACGAGTTCGGCGGGTGGAAAACTCCAGAAAAGTCACACAACTGAACGTCTTTTGTCTGTTATTTCTGTTCACGACGACGGTCCAAACCCGTATTTACCTCCATCGCCACAGTTTGGATAAAGATTCCCGACGTCAGCGAAGGCGTTGTACATTCCGCCTTCGCCCCGTGCGTCGTTTCTCCAGAGCGTCTGTGTAATGGGCTTTGTCATTATGTCTAAATGGGTTTTTAGGGATGTGACTGAGATCTCCGCAGGCCCTCGGGGAGTAAATGGGGGTAATGAGAGGAGCAGATGAAATATGATTCTGTGGGTGAGAGTTATTAAGAAGAAAAGGCCGCTCTGTGCAGGCTGTAAATCTGCGCACGAGCTGATCTGAATGATAAAAGTGTTGATGGAGCTTTCACAAAGTCGTTTTCTAAGCACTTCTCAGAATATCGCTGGAGAGTTTGAATGGGGGAGTTAACAGTATTTAGAGCCGTTATGAGGAATGGTAATGACAGGAGGAAGCTGCACACAGATTAGCCATTTTTGATGTTTTTTTTGGAAATCTAAACTGATAATCGTACAGTTTTGTTGCAGCTCAGTGGAAGTTTGCACTGATTGGCTAAAAATAGCAGTTTCTTTGTCGTGTAAAGGAGCGTCAGAGCTTCATGGTTAAGTAGGACAATCTTCTGCTGGTTTTTGAGTTACATCTACAGCCTCCAGCGGCGCAAAACGTGCACTCTCCGGGAATTATAGGAAAACGCGAAGTGTAATCTTTCAAATAAGGTACAAATTATGATTATTTTGCAGTCACAGTAGTGCAGTGAACAGATGGATGTGTGTTTGACTGAAGATCAGTTTGGATCCAGACTAAAAACTCTTCTTCAGTGACTTTGTTGAGATGGATGTGAGCGATTTGTGGATTAGCCAATCATGATCCGCCGTGTCAAAACAAATATGGTGCTTATGAGGGAAAAAGAAAGGAAAAAATGTCACAAGAGACTAAAAGCCTGGCGGATTTCTGCAGAATCGACAAGTGAAGAACTAGACTCTTAATCTGAGGTTTGAGAAATAAACTATCACTGAAAAAAACAAATCTGAGACACGACAGAACCAGACTGATCTCTGTCTGCTGTCAAGATCCCAGTCTGTGTGTTTCTGTGCTTCTTCCCTCCTCGTTCTGTGGCACCGCCCACTTCGCTTCCCTCCTCGTTCTGTGGCACCGCCCACTTCACACCTGCAGCCGATCAGCCGTCGAGCCTCCACCTCTGGAGCACAGACGACCTGAGGATCCTCCACCCCCTGCAGATCGTCAGTGTGTCCTCTGTGGTGCACTGGTCGGTCTGTTTTTTGTAGTTTCTTGGACCCACCTCGCACCTCCACCTCCGACCTGCTCCTCCAAACAGCATCCACATCCTCTCGTTGGTAATAAACTTAACTTAAACTTAAATAAACCTTTACTCCGAGTCTGTATCTTTGATCCGCCCCAGACGCTACGACATCTGCATAAAAACTACAGACCTGCAACTCTGGATGTTCATAAAATGTGCTAAATAATTAAAGCTGATTGGATTGAATATCTGTGAACGCCTTGGGGTCCCACCGGAGGAGCTGGAGGACGTGTCTGGGGAGAGGGAAGTCTGGGCGTCCCTGCTGCCCCCCCGACCCGGCCCCGGATAAAAGGAAGAACATGGATGGATTGAACATGGCCAATAGAAAAACCCAGAAAACACTGAGATAATAAAACCTGCTCCTGCTGCTGGTACATGTGTCTCTGTGGCGTCAGCGTTGGCCCTGTAATCCCTGGGTTCGTGGTTCACATCTTGATGCTGTTGTCGTGTCCCGGGGTGAGCGTCGTCGGGCCCTGCGCTCGCTCCAGCTCTGCCCTCTGAAAATTCAATCTAGGAGGTGCAGTTTTTTCTTATCGCCTCTAAAATATTTTGCAGGAGCGACACAAACGAGCTGCGGGGCTGTAAACCAACTCAAATTATTTCAATTACAATATGCTAATGCTAACACTAGCCTTTAGCGTGGGGTGTAATGTACAGGCTGCACTTCCACACTCGTCCTGCTCCATTTGGATGCTGCCCGTGTTCTCCATCGTTTTTTTTATTCATCCGACATCAAAGCCCAGGTCCCACATCTCTCCTGTTGTAGAATATTTTCAGACTGTTCTGGTGATTCCGTGTTTCTCATTCCCGCTGATAACACAGTTTGTCCTTCACGGAGCCTGAAGCTCAGTCTGTGCATACAAAAGACTCGTTTTCATCCTTGGAAAATCAGTGTCAAATCTAAATATACGGAGTACTCGGGGCTGGGGGATACTTTGAGAATGTATTTAGTTCCTGAATCAATCAACCAGAGTACTGCGCTGTGATACTTTTACATTAGATTATAGTGTAAAAAAACACATCATGATTGTAAACTATTAGATGTGTTGTTTGTGTCTGATTAGAGACAGAAAATGGGAGGTAAAACTGGCAATAAAACGGCAAAAAAAAACTCTTCTGATTCTGAAAAGTCACACACTCACACTGAAGCGAGCACTTTTCACTCAGACTGTGCAGTTCAAGGACAAAATTGTCTGATAAAGTACCTACTACCTTAAGTATTCCTTTGATTTTAAAAAAGTAACTGTACTCTGAATACCAGCAACTGAAAAAGTAACTGTACCCAGGGCCGGTTCAGCCTCTAAACAGACTGAGCAGCTGCTTAGGGCCCCGCGGCCACCAGGGGGCCCCCAAGAGCTCATACATTTATACTGAAAATAATATATATATTTTTTTTTGTTTTATATCTACAGGAGTAAATATCTGCAGCTGCTTCATGTGTTTTTGAGTCGGGCAGAGGTGAGGCAGCTCTGTGTTTAAGGACCTTTTATAATGTAAATGTGAGCCCACTGTCGCAACTGGAAACTTTAAAATCCATCAGAAACGAAGAAAAAACGCGTAGAATTAAAAAAATCTTGACCCCTCATATGACCCCTTATGTTTGTTCTGTTCTTCTGTTTTAGTTGTGACATTCTGGATGTTTTCAGTCTGATGTTGGTCATAAAAACCCAAAAACAACTGGTCAAAGTGACGAGAGCAGAGTCAGAATGTGTCAAATGTGAATCACCCACAGCTGAGCCAGGAGGGGCCCCAGAGACAGGTTCAGCTGAGGGCCCCTGAAAGCTGGGGCCGGCCCTGCCCGTCCCGGACACAGTGGTGAATATTTCCTGCGCCGTGTGGGATTCAGACCTGTCGTCGCGGCTGCAGGTGAGTTCAGGTCCACTGTTCCGGCTCGTTAATGACAGAACAGCCGTCTGCGGATGTGGAACGCTCAGGCGGGATGTTCTGGGAGCGCTGAGGTCGGACTTTAAAACCCCTCAAGGCAGCGCTGCAAAGAGAATATCAAAAAGGCTGCAGTTAATTAACGAAGCAGAATGACGAGTTTTAAGAAGAAGCTATTTGCAGATTATGACGGTGGTGCTGCTCTGAGCCGTGGCTGCAGAAGGACAAACACGTATGAAGCGTTTAGCTCATGTGTTTTCTGGAGAACAAGTCGCACCAGCCAAAAAATACAGAATAATGAAGAAAAAAACATCATCAGAAACTATGAAAAAAACAAAGAGTGGAGGCAAATGTCTTAATAAGTAAAACAGAAAGTGTCCTACAAACAGGGAGTTCAGAATATTGTAAATCAGGAAAAACGACTGAGGAATAATGTTTTATTTAAGAACAACTGGGAATTCAAACAAGGACCAGGCCTGGAGATAAACTCAGGGACTAATGCAGGTGCAGAGCTGCAGAAACACAAACAGATCATTTCAGACGAGCTCGAGAGTTGCTCTTTACTGATCAACAATCTGACCAGAAGTGACTGAAGTGAGGGAGGATATATGAGCTGCACTGGGCTGATTAACAAACGAGAAGCAGCTGCAGGAAAAACAGGGAGAGAACAAAAGAAGAACCAGAACATGGAGCTGGATGAACTTAAATCAGGCAGAACTGTGACATACGCTCTGGAAAATACAGTAAATGTGTGTAAAAAATCTGCTGTTTGTATTTTAAAGATTATATTTAGTAAAGAAAGACTCTGGCTGTAAATTGAAATAATACTTTGACAGTTTGAGAAGGGGTTAGAATATCTTTTAGTGTACACACATATATATCGTGTATCAGGTGTATATTTATAAAGGTGTTCGACGTGAAACGATTAGTTTGATCAGTGAGGTAACGTTCTCTAAAGTGAGCAGAGGGATAAGACGAGTCACCAGTGGAAACAACCAGCAGCCTGAAAAAAACAAGTTGGATGACGACAGGCGGTGTAAGCCTTTCAATGAGATTCAGGTCAATCTGAGTCCACAAAAGTCCAATTAGTTTAGCGCTGGCTACTTAAAGTCTTACATAACCGTGACACAGTGAGGAGAAGTCACAGAAACAGCTTTTACTTTGAGGCTGGAATAAAAAGAGGCACATTTGTGGTCTCAAGGGCGTGGTGAACAAAGCCCTAAAATAAAAATCCGCTGCAGATTGTGGAGGCGGCGGGAGAGCGTCAGGTGGGAACGTTAAACCAGAAACGACACTCAGAGGGTTAATAAAGAGCCGCTCTACACCTGCACAATCTGCTCTGCCTTATATGGGCACAGTGAGTGTTCTGTGCTTCTGGTTTGAGTTTGGAGCGTTCTTCGACTCAAACGTCACTAAATAAAACAGATCCAGAAACTTTTTGTCGTGTTTTTACTTTTGTTTCTTGCATAACTCCTTAATTTTTATGCAAATGAGCTGATTTTGTGCAGAATGATGCATCTTTTAGTGCTTTAACATTTTCCATCAGTTTATTCTCATCGACTTTTCCCTTTGTGGAGGTTTGTGCACAAAAATGATCCACAGACTTTCATCATGATCACCATTTATGAAGCTGCCATTGCACAAAGTGTTAAATATGTAAAATCAAACTTGTACATCACGAAAAACCTCTTTTTATGGATGATGATGATTTTATCTTGTATAATCAGAGGTGGAGATGCCTGTATTTCACACTGATTCATTATAATCACTATTTTTCCACATATAAAGGGGCAGTGTGTCTCATTTCTAAGTTTTTCTGAACCCTGTGATTTCAGAACTGAAGGAGGAACAAATCTTTACCTTATATGGTGAAGTTTTGTACTGGGGACATTAGCACTAGCCCCGCCTCTCGGGGCTCCACGACATCAGGGTGAGTGTGATCGGGTGAGTGTGATCGAGTGAGTGTGATCGAGGTCAAAGTGTCAGTCAAAGTGTGTCACAGGACGAGGTCAAAGTGCGTCACAGGATGAGGTCAAAGTGCGTCACAGGACGAGGTCAAAGTGCGTCAGGACGAGGTCAAAGTGCGTCACAGGATGAGGTCAAAGTGTGTCAGGATGAGGTCAAAGTGCGTCAGGATGAGGTCAAAGTGCGTCACAGGACGAGGTCAAAGTGTGTCAGGACGAGGTCAAAGTGCGTCACAGGATGAGGTCAAAGTGTGTCAGGATGAGGTCAAAGTGCGTCAGGATGAGGTCAAAGTGTGTCACAGGACGAGGTCAAAGTGTGTCAGGATGAGGTCAAAGTGCGTCAGGATGAGGTCAAAGTGTGTCAGGAAGAGGTCAAAGTGTGTCAGGAAGAGGTCAAAGTGCGTCACAGGATGAGGTCAAAGTGCGTCACAGGACGAGGTCAAAGTGCGTCAGGACGAGGTCAAAGTGTGTCACAGGACGAGGTCAAAGTGTGTCACAGGACGAGGTCAAAGTGCGTCAGGACGAGGTCAAAGTGAGTCAGGACGAGGTCAAGTGCGTCACAGACGAGGTCAAAGTGTGTCAGGAAGAGGTCAAAGTGTGTCAGGAAGAGGTCAAAGTGCGTCACAGGATGAGGTCAAAGTGTCACAGGACGAGGTCAAAGTGTGTCAGGAAGAGGTCAAAGTGCGTCACCGGGGTCTGGACTTGAGGAGATTATGACAGGTCAGTGTTTACTGTTGGACGGCGGCTCAGACGGTGCGAGGCTCCTCCCCCCTGTGGGTCAAACTGCTTTAACATGTCGGATGAAGCTTTTATGTGTCGTGTCTCTCTGGTTTTACATGAACAGGTCAAAGAGGCGACTCACCTGTGAACCACCTGAGCACGAGCGTCAAAGGGTCAAGTGCAAAATATGGTGGAAAAATACTGTTAATTCTGTTGGTGCCTGAATTCTGCCTGAATTTAACCAAAATGATCATTTACACTCAGTGCTGTGAAGGTCGTAGAAAATGGTTAACTCAAAACTTTCAAAAACAATCAGAGACCAGAGATCAAACCTAATATTCTATCAATAATCTAATATTCTAATATTCTATCAATAATGTGCAGTTTAAAGCAGAAGTTTACACACACACTATATAAAAAGACACTTATGTTTTTTTTCCTCACTGTCTGACGTGAAATCAGACTGAACTTTTCCTGTTTTAGGTCAATTAGAATTAACATTATTTCTATTTGTTAAATGTCTGAATAACGACAGAAGGATTTTTTAATAGAAAACGTTTCATGATTTTCTTCAAAGTCGGATGTTTAGTCACATTTCATTAGTATTTGTTCCGTTGCCTTTAAACTGTTTTTGGATTTCTGACAGTAGTTGTCCCTCCAGAAGAATCATCATTTGTATCATCATTTTCACAATATTAATGAGTAATATTTCATATGTATTGGTCTCCACAAACCATCAGTGTGTTTCCATCATTAGTCGTTTTTTTTGTTTGTGAAAAAGCAGGTGACTAAAAACGACATGAAATTAGCTTAACTGAGCCCAGTATTTGGTATTTTGAGCTGATACGTCGCCCTTAGCCTCCTTCCTGTACTTTAATTTGCTTAATTTGGGCAAACACGTTAATACCTGGCTCATTATCATACCATTGGAACGAAAGAGGAAAAGCTTTGAGGCAGCAGCGTGTTCCAACACAGGCGGCATTTTACAGCTCGTCCAGTGAGAGTCAACACGGCCGAAGTACGACACAGATCTGCTCTTTCACTGCCTCAGTCCTGAGTTTTCAGGCGGCGCGGGGGATGTATGGAGATTTATTCCTGGTCCAGACGCAGGAGACGTCTGAGTATTTGTCTGAAGACTGTTTCACTTCAAAAAGCGTCTAGACTCACCACAGTGAGACTCACTTATAGGTTTAAATGTAACATCAGCTTTAAAAAGACCTCAACAAAAATACACAACCAGAAATATAAAACGTTTTGAAGTTGGGGTTAATATTTATCAGGCTCCAGGATTTAAGACTCACGGCGAAGATGAAGGAGAAGCAGAAAGACGAGGAGCTTATAAAAACAGCTCTACTACTGCTGTCCCTCACACGTCTATATGAAATTACACAGAAAAAACACTATTTCTAAACTAGAAGCTCTCGAAGCTGCTCCTTTGGGTGGGACATTAACCCTTGTACCAAAAGGTCCACAGTTCAAATCCAACATCTTTACCACAGATACTCCAAACTATACATTTATAACACAAAACGTCACATTTATGATATAATTCTGGTTGTATTTTGGTGTAAAAACTATGTCTGACACGTTACCTTCCCCTGATGCTTTAACTAGGCCAGTTCTGTGTTATTCTCAGGTTAAAGAGGCTTAATCCATGTCCTGTTCTCCTTTAAACAGCTCCACGTCCTGCTTAGACTGAACTGACCCACTGTGGCCCAAGAGCCGTCAGACGACACTGTGAACAGAACATAATATCCAAGTAAAAAACGACAAACCCACCGAACAGTCACAGCACAAAGGATTCCTCACATCAGCCCCAAACTCATCTCACATCGTCAAAGAAACATCTCTGCAGAGTCAAAGCTTCACATTCAGAGCTACATTATAAACTCCAGATTGTTTTATTAATCGTGTTGTTTTCAAACTCCTCAAGCAACAAATGTTTTTCCTCAGATTATTTTCCTGTCAAAGCTCCAATAATAAATGTGGTAACACTTTATAATAACGACATAAAAACACATAATCAGCCCCGATGAACATGAAGAGAGACTGAAGTACTAAAGAACATAAGTTTAAGAATGATTCAGGCTCGTTACTTAATAAAAGCTCTAATCCTAAACTCCTGGCACCTTCATGAAGTAAAACCTTAAATAAGTAAAACCTTAAATGAAGTAAAACCTCAATGAAGTAACAGCTGAGCCTGAATCAGCAGAAACTCGTTCAGTCTTTTATGAACGAACCTTTCTTCATGTGTTAGTGACTGAAGTGATTTAATATATTTTCTACAAAACAGAGACAGTGAATAAAACTCAGACCAGAATAGACCTGATAAACCTCAGTTTAGAGACAACAGTCTGTCACTTTTATCCAACATCGTGTTTAGCTCCTGATTTTACATTTAGGATTTTAATGCAGCTTCATTTAGGATCAACAAATCAACAAATCAACAGTTTTTAAAACAAAGTGCTTCTGAACTGACTTTTTAACTCTAAATAACTTTAATGAAGCTCCTGTGAACTTTAAATAACTTTAATGAAGACCTCATAAGTGACTTCATAAATGACCTCATAAGTGACCTAATATGTGACCTCATAAATGACCTCATAAGTGACCTCATATGTGACCTCATATGTGACCTCATATGTGACCTCATAAATGACCTCATAAATGACCTCATATGTGACCTCATAAGTGACCTCATATGTGACCTCATAAATGACCTCATATGTGACCTCATATAAGTGACCTCATATGTGACCTCATATGTGACCTCATATGTGACCTCATATGTGACCTCATAAATGACCTCATATGTGACCTCATAAGTGACCTCATATGTGACCTCATATGTGACCTCATCATAATGTGACCTCATAAATGACATATGTGACCTCATATGTGACCTCATATGTCATATGTGACCTCATGACCTCATAAGTGACCTCATATGTGACCTCATAATGACCTCTCATATGTGACCTCATATGTGACCTGATATGTGACCTGATATGTGACCTCATAAGTGACCTCATATGTGACCTCATAAATGACCTCATAAACCTGCTCTTTAGTGACTCGTATCGTTTTATCCAACAGTGCGAGTTATTCTCCCAGATGCACTTTTCTCTCAGTTTTGCAGCTTTACAAACACAAAACACTCAAATGTTTCCTGAGACGTGGCTCTCGTGTCAAACACTGAGAAAATAACAGAGTAAATCGACTTTTTGGAGCTTTCTCCGTGTTTTAAAGTTGTTCCTTCATCATAAACGTGTCCGATGTGGTTTTATCTGTCATCTCTGCATGTTTGACTCATCTAGTGATCTCTATTTGAACGTTCCTCACAGTTTGCTCAAATAAATTCAACTTCTGTGTTTTGAGACGTCACCATCTGTAAATGTGTCTTTATTTAGAGCGGTAATTACAAATGTTTAACCTTATCCTATAAATAATCAGAGGCCACAAATCCCATTTCAGAGATTAACCGTGATGCACCACCGAGCGAGAGTTTTACTCCAGACTCTAAACTTTCAGTCGTTTCACACAATTATGTTTAAATCATTTCATTAAAGCTGCTTCATCAAACTGTTTCCTCACCTGTGATAATAAGTGCCGATAATGACGCAGAATTTAACATTTTTAACTGTGTCATGTTAGTTTCATGTTGCATCATATTATTTTCTTGTCACATATTTTGTGTCGTTTCCAGAATCACCTTCTCCTCTCGCCTCAGAGCAAAGTGACACATTCTTCTCCTTCAAACCCAGAGAAACGCTCAGGCTTTGTCCAGATCAGCTCCATCAAATCCCCCCAGATTGATCTTTGACACCGTGGGGACAGACGCCCGGGGACAGGACGCAGGGGGCGGGGCCAAGGTGTTATTCTCGATGACCATGTGACTGGAAAACAAGAGAGACAAGGATTAAGGCAAAGGTATAAAAGACCGAGGCAGAGGACACCACAGATCCAACAGGAGACGAGTGACGCAGCAGTGACCGGCGGACGCCCTTTGGGATATCTGTGAGAACAGGTGAGCGGAGACAGGTCGGGGCGTCGAGATGGACAGGGACAGAGACAGAGAGATGGACAGGGACAGAGAGACAGAGACAGAGACAGGGACAGGGACAACCATGGACAGAGACTAGACGAGAGACTAGACTCAATATACTAGCACTAACCCAATTATAGCATTAATACAAAATACAGTTATTAGAAGTGATATAACAACTAAAAATCTTTACAGAATTTTTAAAAACTAAACCTTTTTCTACTTTCATCTCGTTCTCTTGAGTTAATTATTGCATTGAATGACTTTAACATGTTATAGCCTGAGATAATGTGCTGAAGTTATGCGTTTTAATCCAAATGAACATATTTACACAGATTTTCAACTAAAAATCTTTACAGAATTTTTAAAACTAAACCTTTTTCTAGTTTCATCTTGTTCTCGCTGAGTTAATTATTGAATTTAATGACTTTATGTGTTGCATTTTAATCCAAATGAACATATTTACTCATATTTTCAGCTGCATTTTGCCTGTTTTCTTCTCAAAAGTTACTACAAATGTGAGGCTTATTATTTCAAGCAGGATTTTGCCCCGTGTCTTTGGATAGACTTCCTTTATCATTGTAAGCGCTGACAGAGCAGGCCGTGTGTGTGGCGTGTGGGGCGGGCAGGTGTGTTCTAATACGAGCTGTAAAGAGGATTGAGCCGCGGTGGCAGCAGATGGCTAATAACACGCTGGGCTGACTCCATAGATCTCTTAATGAGCACAGAGATCACCACGTCTCTGCAGTGCTTCTCGTGCTGGAGGACGCTCCTGAAGTGCATACGTGACACTTACATAACACAGGCCGCTGACGGGATTAGGGGCGGGCCTGTCGTTTAGGGTCACGGGTAAGAAGATCATGTGCTGCAGGTGAGGTCTGCTGCTCGACAGGTAAAAGGTCAAACGTCACAGAAGTTGTTCAGGAAGCTAAAAACAGAAGTGTCCTGCGCACATGTCCGGCCTGTGATCCAGCACAATAAATCTGCTGTGGATCTGAGTGGGATTAAGTATGCTCATGTTAATCTCCATAGTCCCCACTGATTAGATTGAGAGCGGCGAGAAAACAGGATTAACAAAGGGCACGGGTCCAGAACGACACGCTAATGTGGCTCTGCTCATTTTGCTTTTAGAGACTCTCAACAGAAATGAACGCCGCGCCCCCCGCAGGAAGTGCTCTGGCAGCCGGTGGAGCCGCTGGGCCCACCACACCCAAGAAGGGCCCCCCCAAGTTCAAGCAGAGGCAAACCCGAACATTCAAGAGCAAGGCGCCCAAGCCCGGACAGAAGGGGTAAGAATCTCCTGTCTCGTTCATGTCCCACCACAGACCGGCACGTGTCTGACTCTTTTGGTTCCAGCTTTGGAGACGACATCCCGGGCATGGAGGGGCTGGGCACAGACATCACGGTGGTCTGCCCATGGGAGGCGTTTGGCGACATGGAGCTCAGCGACCTGGCCAAATACGGCATCATCTAAACCTGCTGCCTCCTGCCTTCCTCGCCTCGCACCTGTCCTCCACGTGACCCCGCCCAGCCTTCGCTCTCCAGCCACAGGCCAGATGAGGCTGTGGGCTGCCCCTAACGCCCTCTCGTCAATCTACCTCTGCTGCCCTCCACTAACGAGGACTCATAATGATGTTTTTATTTTTATATCATTATTATATATGTTCTATGTAATGCTGCTGAAAGTATAACTGATGACGAGAACAACTCCCTGTACCCTTTCCCTTCAAACATCCAAGTACACTACGACTTTCCTCTGACCCCTGCCCCTGACCCCTGCCCCTCAGACCCCGCTCTCTGACCCCTCGGCAGTGGATGCAAGCAAAGCCCTAGTCTCCACTAGAGTTTGCTTCTAGCAGTCTGTCCAAATGTAAATACTGAGTAAGACCTTTTGACCTTCACCTTTTGTACTTCCTCGCTCTTTTTACTACGTTGTGTGATGTGCTCGCTCACGGTGTGACTGTGAACACCACGGAGGCTGGGAGAGTGTAACAGCTGGAACGCTGCATCAGTCTGAGGAGGAAGCCCCGGTGCCCCGTGTCTCTCCTGGCTCTGCTTCATGTACGTCCCTGTAGACAGATACACAGACTTCAGAGCACTGTGCAGCACTGCCCCTGCTGTGTCCTCATAGTCGCAGTAAAGCGTGTTTATTTTAACTACTTGGTTGTTTCTGTCTGTTTTCTGCATCCAAAACAAGTACGTGAACGACATAGATCATCATATTACAAAAAACATTCATATACAACAATTTCTACAATGTAATTCTTCACACACTAACAGAACTGCTACTTTTAAACATGTTTTATTATTAGGCTGTTTCTTCTTTGTTTCTTGTTCATCTTTTAAGTTTAGTACAAGGCAAAATGAAGTATTGTGCAAGGGGGTAAAGATTTTTAAGTAATAGAGTTGGTGCACTGCTCTGGTGAAGCACTGAGCCTGAAGCGATCCCGCTGCAGTTATCGGACTCAAACAGTTTGATAGATTGTTCATTCCTCCAGAGGGTTTGGTGCAGTCCTTTGCAACGGAAACCAGAGAATGTTGCAGCCACAGCATCCTTCTTTACAGACAACACTTTCCATCCACCTTTTCCAGTGACTTTCCAAAGAGGGACCACGATCTGCCGTTATCACAAACCCAGAACAATGTGTCAGCGCCGGGGGGACACTGAAAACATGACGTCAGGTGTCACAAATTCTCCAGTTTTATCTGACAGTTCAAACAGAGATATGAGCATGTACCACTGTAAGTCCTGTGATAAGTCAATGTACAATTTAAAGTTCAAGACAAGGTTCAGCAGCCAACACGCCCAGTGAACTTGAGCGAGTGCAGACATGAACTGGGCAGGCTGTGTAGAGGCTTGCACCAGACAATAGAGAAAAGGAGGTTTTTGACGCAATGCTCCCGGAGGCTATGACATTGCTGGGGAGAGTTCGTGGTAGCGATGGAAACAGAAATAACATTTTGATGAGTCAACTTGCCTCACCAAACTGTCTCACACTCGCAGTCACAGATATCACGTTTTATCTGCTACAATTTGGATAAAAGGGAGGAGTGCGTCTAGTCGCCTGGTGCGTATTTTGTAGTATCCTTTTCTCCAGGTGTAAGGGCCCCACCTTTGTTTCGAGGGAGAGGAGGAGGAGGAGTAAAACAGGCAGCGGAGTCTGAGCTCTTACCAAACCTGTCTATGGAAATGTGGGCGAGGTGAAGGCAGTTGGCGTGGAGTTAAGATATCTTGTTTCTAGCAATTACTTCATCGGATTCTCTTCCTGGTACCGGCCACAAAACACAAAATGGACACATGGTCGGGATAGGAGAAGAAACAGAGATTATCGCACTTTGGATTATCTGAGAACAACCTGGAGAGAGTTTAAACTGCCAAAGGATTTAAGGTGAGTGAGAGTTTTGCCGCTACAACAAAACTGCACCCACAACCTGGCCTCGGACTTCAGTTTATGCTTCCTTAATATTCTTACACAAACGCTGGCTCTTTTTTTTTAGCAAACACACTTTTGAATGAGGAAGAACCAGCGACTGTATAAAATCTCTCCAGCTGATCTTTAAAATATTTAAAATAACAGAAACATTTGCATAATTCGCCACTTCTTACAGCACAAAGATCAATGAAGTGAGAGCAGCTTCAACTCAAGAGGAGGTAAAGGTTAAAGGAGGCCATTAAAGGTCAAGTACAAACCCCAGCCCTGCACGAAGCGCCGCAGTCTGTTATCTCCTCACATAATAACACGCTGCAGTTAAACCTGAAAATGCACAAATGAACGTCGTGTAGCTGTGGAGATAATAATCAAACTCCCTTTTAAATTCAATTGTTACCTTCTGCCAAGTGGATGTATAATTATATATATTTTATCTACAAATTCAGATAAACAGTCATGGTTCTGTAACTTGCAAGAAAGAAAAATGTGTGAGATAAAGATGCCTGAACGTGAGAAGAAAACACAGAAACCACTGACATTTATTTAGTCCAGTTATTTCTGATGTATTAATTGCAAATGATACTGTGAACTGCTGAGATGTTGCAGCTCATGTCACACAGATCACATGTAATTTCTATAGGCAGCCGACTAAAAAGAGTCGTGAAATATCAGCAGCACCCTGAGGAAATAGAGCAGCGGCCCACGTTAACCTCGGAGAACCTGCAATGTGAAATAAAATCACAATAAGCCTGACTTTAATCTTAAACGCTGGGGGCGGGGCCTTTGATTATCCTTGTGTTTGGTGCAGCTCCATGTCCAGTTTGTTTCAAGTAATAATAATGATAATCAGGAAGAGTCAGGTTGTTTTTTTACACGTGGATGATCATGAGTGCACTTTAATCCACCTGTTTACACGAGGAGACGTCGGCCAATCAAAAACACAGTATTTAACACGCTCCAGTGTCAAACAATGGCTGCTGCTGTCAGTTTATTTTAAAACCAGATCATAATCGGACCCGTCGTGTTTATCCAGCACCTGCACTTTTTCATAGACTGTTCATGCAGCAGGAGGAGGCTGTGCACATCCTTTCAGTCCTCCTGCTCCTGTGCTGTTCTGACATGTTTATCCACTCTCTTCTTCACCTGTCAACAATCTTTTACTGTCGTCTCCAGGTTGTGACTCGCCACTTTCACCTTTGTTTGTTTTTCCTGCTTCTCCGGTGTCGTGTTTTTGAAGCAGAGTCTGTTTAGTGATTGTAAATGACATGTATTGCAGACTTTATTATATAAGCTGAGCAGGTGGTAACGTGTTTTCAGAAGCTCTTAAATGTTCAAAATGGTTGTGCACAAATTTGGCAAAGCACAATGGCACCTGTGACATATCAAACACCACGAGGCCGGGTGTAATGAGGCGCATCAGGCTAAAAGTGCCGTTATTTCCTCTGTGAAAGAGTCGCAGTTGCTACTTGAAAGATCATTTATTTGACTAATTCGCTATTGAAACAAAGCACCAACGTCTAAACTCTCCAAGTGCCATTTCTGAGATCGATAACAACCAGTCATTTACATCTAATTTCATTCCTTGATGGTCGAAGTCAATTTGTTGTGCACCTGTATGGATTATATGACTTGTCCAGATCGATCCCGCAGATGTGCTCATGTATTTCTCTTTTTGTTGTAGGACGTAACCAAGAAAACTAAAGATGGCGCCCAAGTTCATTTTCAAACTCCTCTTTCTCGTCGCCCAAATGCCTCTAATGTGCCTGTCTCAGTCCAACAACACTTCAACAAACCCTCCAAAAAATAAGACGGTCCCAATCCGGGGCTGCGGGGCGGGACTGGACCCTGTGTATCGATACTTGTGCGACCGGCGAGCAGCGTGGGGCATCGTCTTGGAGACATTCGCAACTTCTGGCTTCCTGCTGTCCATCGGCCTCCTGATCGGCCTGCTCGTTTGGTTGTTATGTATGTGCAGAAAGAAGCAAAGCGGTAATATCGGAGGAGCCGTGGCCTGTATGTCCATGTTTCTCCTGGCTACAGCGGGAATATTTGCGATAACCTTTGCGTTCATCATCCAGTTGACCCCGCAGACCTGCCCCACGCGCCTCTTTCTGTTCGGAGTGCTGTTTGCTTTGGCGTTTTCCTGCCTCCTCGCTCGTTGTTTGGCGTTGTTGGGATTCGGGGCGGCTAGAGGCTGGGGGGAGACCGGTGTGGCGCTGGGCCTGTTCGCCGTCCAGATCATCATCGCGACGCAGTGGTTGATCATAGTTCTGCTTCGGGACAGAAAACCGTGTGAATACAGCCAAGAAGAGTTTGTGATGCTGCTGATCTACGTTCTGTGCCTGTTGTTTATTAGTCTGGTGATGTCCCTCAAACTCGTGTGCAGATCTTGCATGACCCACAGCTACAGCTACTCGGGACCCTCAAACCAGACGGGAAATATCCAAACGATGCTGCTAGCGTTCACGTTAGTCGCGTCTGGCTGTATATGGATCGTGTGGATCGCTATGTTCACCCGAGGGAATCGTGAGATTGAAAAACGACCTTTTTGGGACGACCCGGTCCTGAGCATCGCCCTGGTGTCCAACGGGTGGGTGTTCCTGATGGGGCACGGGCTGTCCCAGGTGGCCTTCCTGTGCAGCGGTGAGGCCAGGGCCAAGGATGTGCCTCTGAACTTCGCAGGTTGGACCAGTCCCAGCGCAGACGCCCCGGGACTCAACAGCCTGAAGGAGGGCAGGGAGAACGGGAGCTTTGAGACCGAGGGCGACAGACGAGGTGAGTGATCAAACAAAGGACCTGACAATGAAGTTCATCTGAGTCTTAAACCAATAAGGGATTGTTCTCTTGTAGTAGGACATGTTTAAAACAATATAATTACTTCACATAACTGAGCCATTAAGATGATTAATGAACTAAACGAAGAGACGCCCTGGACCAGAGCGAGGCTGAAACAAAAGTACAGTTGCTCTAATTACTAAAATCATAACACGCCCCAACGCAGCAGTCCACAAGCCACAGTTATTCATCTAATTCACCTTAAACGAGGAAGAATATAATCAAAATTCAAGTAGTTATTCATTTACATCTTGACAAAACGTATAATAAAGCCACATTTGAGTTAAAACAGGCTCTCAGATGTTAAACTCCTCCATTTCAGGCCAGTTTAAAAAGCACCAGGTCAAATAAAACCAGTCTAAAATGTTCTGTGTTGCTGTACTTCGAACTGCAATGCAACAAATACTGGTACAAGCCTAATTCCATTTTTATTGATTTGTTTAATGGCTCAGCAGGGTTCCCAGGGTTAAGGAGGAGACTTTTTAACGCTGAACGCTGCCTCTCCCTGACACCTCTGGACTGGTTTGACCTCTTCTAGTGCTGCCATCCATGTGCGAGTGCTTTTGACAAGAAACCTGGAGACGCTCAGCACACGTCATATGCTTTTACTTGTCTGTAGGTGAACTGAGGTCCTCATTAAAAACCATGTGAACCGAGCTCGAGGCCAACGACGGTAATAGCAGCAGGAGTCGTAAATTCCTCTAAACTGATGTCTTGCTGTTTGCCAACTGCCAGTGTTTACAGCAAATAGTGACGACGTGGAAGATGAATTAGTACAATAACATTTACATCTGCGCTGATTTAAGGATACAAGAGCGTTTGGGAGAAAGTAGAAAGCCATTCGTGTGTGGGCAGGCTCCACAAACGATAATCCATGGGAGACGCCCGGGGGGAACGTCAGGCTGAAATTCCAGTTTAGTTTTGGCGTCTTGATCGATCTGTATCCACAAGTGCATCGAAATCCCTGCACGTTAGAAGTGATGAAGTGCCACTGTAATGGGCCTTTATGATGAAGGGTATGTAACAGTGATAACGTGTCCCCCCAGGCAGGAGGACGGAGCCCTCGCTGCGCTCTCCCTACGAGTCTGAGTTCTCCATGACAGTGAGTAAAGTATCTCCATTAATACTGTGTCTGTAGTAATTAAGCACTGACCTTTTCGCACAGGAGGTGATTAGGCCGTAATGTAAGACAGATGCTGAGTCTATATATTATTAGGGACATTAAGTGAGCTGACAGATATCTTTGTGTTCCAGGAAATTGACACAGAAAGAGACTTCTCCATCCCTCGGCCAAAGACGACGAACTACGGGGAACCTTACGATGAATATTAAGGACAGTACGAGAGTTTTTGTTACAGTAATGAACTCTGGGGTGAAGTGATCAGCAGTGAAGACATTTAACTTTCTAACTCTGATTTTATGATGGTTTACTCACGACTAAGGATGTCACAGTGTCAAATGTTTGTGTTTGGATTATTGTGAGGAGATATAATATGATTTTTTACCAGTATTTACGATTACTGACAGTCAAACAGAGGAAATTCTTTAGCCTAACTACTTTAATTCGCATCTGCTTTAGAAAACGAAGCTTTCTGAATAAAAAAGTCAAGTTAATGTGACATAAAATGCACTTTACATTTAGATTTAGTATAGACTGAATATAAATGTCCAAAGTTTTATGCTAAAATTCTCACAGTGATTCTATTTTTAGTTCTTGCAATTATATTTTGTCATGAATAATCACAATTATTGGTTAACTGAATAACCTGACACACCCGTTATATATTATAGTGCCTTTTCTTTCAATGTTACACAGTTTCAAAGTTACGCCATGACTGTCCCGAGCTGTGCCACACTCCTGATGTTACGCAACGATTCAGTTAAATCACAAAGAAAAACCTGAGGAGGAAACGCCCATCGCTTTGACAATCCCTTTAACAAAGACACCAGAGGAGACACGACACCTTTTGGACTGTTCAGGGGCAGGTCCAGACGGAAAAACAACCCCAAACACAGAGTAAAACCTCGGCCCAGAGGCAGAAACAATCCTCCACCAGTTCTGTAAAAGACAAATGTCAAATCTGTCACAAGGACAAAAAACAACCAGTTATTCATGAATGTGGGGAGTAAGACATGCAACGTAAACTAAATTCTAAACATTTCAACACAATTTAACTAAATATTTGGGTCGCCACAACTAATAAAAGCAAAAAATCATTAAAAAAACGAGTTAAATGACTTAGAAATACATTGAAATCTGCTGTAGTCATGTCATTATTAAAGGTGTGTCACTTCTGGCTGCCTCATTTCTCTCTGGAGATGTTTTTGCTTCACCTGGTGGTGTCTCCTACTCGTCTCTAGAACACGTGTCAAACTCAAGGCCCATGGGCAAAATATGGCACGTGATGTCATTTTATGTGGCCCGTGACAAAGTAAATTAAAAGGTCTAAAAATATCAGTTTATCAGGAGATACAGTTACACATTTTTTCATATCTGTACCTGATCTAAAACATTTACAGCAACATCATCTCTACGGAGAAAAGCAGAAAAGTTACACAAAGTTTAATACAAATACGATGGTTCGAGTTTGCAGCGTCTTGACTTGATTCTGATCCCACCTCATCTCCTCAAAGTCCTAAAAGATGTTTTCAGAGCCATGACTCACGCTCTCTTCATAAAGGTTCCTGGCATCGTGTGTTTTGCTGTTTCATTTCTGTTGCAGTGTAAATATTTGTGCTGTTTTATGTGCGATGTTATTTGTAATCTGCCAGCAAGACGTCTGCCCAAAGAAACGGCAGAGTGACTCACGAGTTTCATCAGTGGATGTGCTTGGATCCTCCCCGGGGCTGGATCCACATCAGTCTGGCTCAGAGGGAAGTGTGCCGCGTGAGCCGGGTATAATAGGCCCGAGGTGATGAGGAGGGCGTGAAGCTGTCACTCTGGAGGTGCCAAACTGCTGCGCTCACGAGAGGCATCTGAGAGCAGCAGAAAGAGGAGATAAAACGGCAGGAGAAGCTCACGGGGACGGCTCAGTGGGAGGCTGCTGCTGCCTCCACTGGTTTAAGTCTCTGTGTTTAAACTTTCTGAACTGTGCTGCTGTGGCAGGTCCGAACAATTCAACCAGTGCTGCGTGTAGTCACAAAACTGCACATGTTTAAAGTTAATATAAAGGTTATTAATTATGTTTGTCACTACTGTTGTTTACTTGATGTAATAAATAAAGTCTGATGAATGAAATGAAGGTAACACAAGCATTTTCTTTATAAAAACTACAAAATGATTTAACTTGATTGAAATGTAAGTGAAACATTTTAAAATTAATCATCTCCGGTTTAACTTATTGGTAATTTTCAGATTCTAGACCATGATGACGGAGGAATAAGCGGTTTGTTAATTAAATTCATCTTTATTCCAGACTCATGGTTTATTTTAAAAACAGACAAGGACAGAGACAAAACAAACAGTAACATTTATGTTTTAAAAACTACACAATCTTGGACTGAAGCGGACTGCCCCGAATCTTGTTTGTGAGTGACATTATTATTTAATTTTCTGGCTTATTCAGCTGCAAATAAAACTGTGCATTAAAGTTCTTAGTGCAGCTTCACTCCTGCAGACATTACATTAAGTTTTAGAATAAAAATCCAAACCTAATAACTTCTTTTAGTGAATAGACTGTTGAATTTGCTGAACTTTAACAAAAAATTGGGCTTTCCCCTCATCTGTATAAAAAATGGCTGCCCTCTAGACTCGTGTGCTTCCAGCTCATTTAAACATATCAGTCTGTTTTGTGTTTTTGCCTCCACACTCTGCAGACTGCATGTAAACCCTGACTCCCTCCACCAGGGGTCACTGTTTAGGCATTCGTGTTAAACTGGGCATGAACACTAACACTTTAATTAAGCCACACTAATTATTGTAACGCCAAAAGCAGCAGTTTCCACTTAAGTAGCCGGTAAACGCTGCTGTGCCAGAGACAGAGCTTCAACAATTAGGCTGAAGTGGGAGTTTTCTCCATGATCTTTACCTCACTGACCTTTTGTGACCTCTTCATCTTCAGGTCAAGTCCTTCCTCCAGCTGCAGCGCCCCTGCCCACAGAGGTCTATCTACTCTCCCAATTACTCTGCCTTCAATTACGCAGAGCGCGTGCCATCAAAGTGCCAATTGGCCTCTTGTGCATTCGAGCAATTAGCCGGGATATGAAGCTTCCCGTCACATCCAAACCATTTACGGCCATTAACTCCAGATGCAATTAAAGATTGTTCCAGATATGTTCCCCTCGGCAGCAGGCAGAGGGCACAGCCGGGAGGGAAAGTTCAGAGATTAGGACGAGCGAGTTTCTCCTGGAGCTGCAGAATGAAAGAGCCACAGCAGAAGAGCCAGAGCGTTAGAGGAAACCTTAATGAGGCCCACCCCACGACAGGACGACAAAAGCCTGCAGGTCTGACACAAATCTTTGGCTACATGATGGGAAAAATATGGTAAATACACAAATCTCAGTCAATAACATGTTTGACACGCCCTGAACTAAACTTTAACACCAAATCCAGAGAATAAAAGCTCAGTTTTATGTTCCTAGTCCTACAAAAAACAAAACAACTATAAATAAAAGTAAATTAAACACAATTGCCTGTATCATTGGACATTGATGAAACAATCTGGACATAAAAGTTAAATACCAGGCCCTTGCTCTATGAAAAATCTCTCCCTGATGACGATGGAGCAGCAGTGGATGCTGGGATTGGATTACATCGTTTCTCTGAGCTCTTATTCGGTTGGAAACTGCTCCTTTATCTCTTTGCAGTGGAGTGGTCTCAGCTATTTCGGGCATTCTCTCTCCTGATTGGACAACCCGACCCGGCCAAATGCTGGAAAAAACGATAAGACTGAGACAATCATGGGAAGGAAATAACATAATGGTTTCTAGCCTGAAAATCCTGGCCTCTATCAGCTGTAGATAAGCAGCACATGCGTGGGCTCTACCAGTCAGTGGAGGTAATAAGAACTCAGGGAGAAACTGTAAAAACCAAACAGTTTATTTAGTATATACATTCAATAATAATGAAAGGGAATAAACTGAAGGCAGACACAAGAATGGCAAAGTAAAACATTGTGAAAATACGTCACTTATTGAAAAAAACAAAAATATATCATCACTTGGGGATGGTCTTTTTGGAGCATGTGACATGAAAAAACGCACACATGCAATTCAAAACCACTTAGTAAATCCCTGTACAAAAACTCCCAATGGGTCGACTTGAGCACAGTGCAGGGAGCCAAGGGTCAGCGGCGAAGAGTCAGGACGGGCCGGCGGCGGAGGAGGACGTCCACACACCCGACGACCCCCAGACCAATTCAACTTTACAATGAGATCACCTATAGGATGTGTTTGAGTGGGCCTGTTTCATTTTAGTTTCAAAAGAGTGGGTCAGCAGCACGACCAAATTAAATATCTTATGACTGGTGATTACGGCCGGGGCACAGGGCGATCATAACTCAGAATATTGGAGTAAATCTGCTGCCACTGTGCTTTCCTGGATCAAAATGTCTGGTGTAGTGTGGTCCTCCCCCGCCGCCTTGTCAACTCCCCCAATAGTCCTCCAGCATTACGAAATTCATGCACAAGTGAAACCCTTTCCTCTCACAAAAGCATGCATAGCAACACTTCTGATAATACTTTTTAAGGAATAATAAAGACAAAAAAGAGGTATACGCGTCAAAAAATACTCATTGGACCTACTGCACACGGTTTAGTTTTTTCACGATCGCACAATAACATCTCTCCTCCTGACTCTGTCCGCGCCCCGACACAAAAAGACAGTGGGGAACGTGGCTGTCCTGTCAGAGAATGATTAATGGCTCAGCTTGTCACCTTCACTGTGGTCGTCCCTGCACCACACACACGGTGACCACGGCAGAGCCCCTCAAACCCCCGCTCGACATCGACTGGACACTTTCCTCACGCTCACCTCGAGGCGAACGTGAATGAATAAATATCCCTCGTGGCTCGGATTTTCCCTTTCTCTGCACCGCATTGGCTTCACACAAAGAGCCAATTATTAAAATGAGTGACCAGCTTGTTTGCGGGTCAGAATTGCTAAATTACTGTAACCTTTTGAACATGTCCTTTTTTTTTCGTTGACATTTTCCTCGCTGCTTCACCAAAACTAAGGCGGAAAACATAACAAAAAAGTGAAGGCAAAAAGTGATGACAAAATATGAAATACATAATTACCAAAAAATGTGCTTGTTTTTAAGAAAATCTTTGGAACCAAAACGACAAAATGTAAAACAGTATAAAGCAGAGTAGCATACAGACGTGGGTTACATGATAAAGACAGTCCTTTTCCTGCGGATGGACGAAACTTCGATTTGTAAATTTTAAAAGATGATAAACTGATAACTGAATGTGCTGTCCTGTGACTATTTCAAAATTAATTACCGAAGCAAGATATATTTGCCACACAGATTCCGTAAGCCTCATTAGACTTGATAATTTTGATTGGCCATTTCGCGCCTGCAGCTGCTCTATTGGGATTTTGGGTTTATATGGAGTGCACATCTGATGAACGCTGCTATGCCCAAAGCCGCAGGCAGAAATATCTCAATACATCTCAATTGGCCGGGACATATTTCCATTTGGCTGACTGGCAGATGATTAGCTCCCCTTGTGGGTGTTCTTGCTTTCAAATCTCCATCTTTCTGCTGGGTCGTCCATGTGACCCGTTCATTACTACGAGGCTGCTAACTGGAATGTCTTGCGGTGTCCTAGGCAGAGTCGAAACCTTTTAAGGCAAAGACTGACTGCGATCTGTGGAGATACCAACTGCACAAACAGGCCTTAAGTTGCCTCCAAATGGAAAAAGGTTGCATCAGCGCAGTGAGGGCTCGCTTATGTCGCACTGGGAGAACTCAATGGAGTGAACACGGACAACGAATGTATCTATGCACCTTTTTTCATGACAAAAAACGCAGAAAAAACAGTCACGTTTTCCTTGTCAGTTTAAAATGATTTTGTACACATTTTAGGGGGAAAGACTACTTCTCATGCGGTAATTAGCGTTGCTTTGACGACAGTGGTTTTCTTCAAAATGAGTTCATAACAGAAAGTCCAGCATCATCTCTTCTGTCCACATCTCATTCACCTTAATTCAGCTTCGATCAGAGGGGTGCAGTGTCAGAACGGTAAGTACCTTCTTAAAGTGGGCCGTGGCAGTTCCTTTCATTCTCGCACTAGCCGACACTTTGAAATGTAGTGGAAACGTTTACAGGGAGTTGAACTGTACAATAGGGCAGTGGATATAGTGTTTGTAATAGGTTGTAGTGTGCAGATCTGAGTCTCTCACGGTCCTGTAGTGCTGCTAAAAAAGAAAACCCATGATAGTAGTGCCCCGGGTCCGACGAAACTAAGCTCTGGCTATTTTCACGTGGCGGTTTTTCCTTTGTTTCCGTGACATAAAAAGCACAGGGACAGGCAAGTTGACGATGTGGCGGTGACCTCTTCGCCACATAAAAACAAGGCAAAAAATGGAGGGAAAAACCACGACACGAGTTGCCACTAGAGTCCGTCGGCGGGGTAATGGAAGGGAGCCCTCGCCAAAGGAAAGAGCCGGAAAACGGTTTGTGTTTTGTGAAATTCCTCTGGAGTTTTGTGGCTTAGTACGGAGCAAATCTACTGTAGCCCGCCCGGTATAAACTGGCCTGGAAGAGAAGAGCAGATCATGAGAACAGTCGCTCCATTTTATATAAAGAAATGCAACATGTAAAAACAGTGACCGGCAGTTTTGAATGATCACGTTTAAATCTTATAAAACTACATTTTCATCACTTGAATGAGGTTAACACAGATAATACAACTTTTAGAGAGTCGTTTGGATTAAATACCACATTTTCCAGACGATAAGTAGCATTTTTTTCAATAGTTTGTCCAGGGGGCAACTTACATGTGGAATTATTAAAATATATAATTTCACGTCCTCGTTCTTGTCACAGTGACAGTCGAGGCTCTAGACTTGTACTAGTATCTACTTCTCCTGAACCACTGAACATTTAAAACTTCAACATTACGCTAATTTAAAAGACGTTTGAGAAAGACAGAACTAAAAGAAAATGTTATTCAGCCGAGTGTCGCTTCATCTTCCTCTGGAGTTGGTGGAGTTGTTCATCTTCGACACGAGGATGAAGACTTCAGTGGATTTATTGATTTGGACTGAGATCCAGAGTAAACTTGTTGTTTTTTCTGCTTTAGTTTGTGATGAACTGTTAATATCTGACGTTAACAAACCAGACACGTGTTCAGTTCTGTCTGTGCTTCAGCTGAATAAATTTAAATAAAATACTGATATTCAGCCTGTTCTTCTCTATTTTATTCTGATTATTATAACTTGACATTAAAGATAAAATGTCAGCTCTTGGTCTCAGATTTTGTAAAATAAATTTCTTATAGTCCAGTGCAACTTTAACGACTTATAGTCCAGAAAATACGGAACATGAGTCAATTCTTTTTTGTTTTTTGCTACAGATTATGAAATAAACTCAATTACAGATTTAGTATCAAAGTAAGAAGCATTGAAACTATTAAGAAAACTGAAACATTTTGTGATGTAGCCAAAATCATAACTAAATAATCATATGAATCTATAATTGTTCATAATGATTAGCTTAAATTTTTCTATTTTTCATGTCTGGGCAAACTGCAGTGGAGCATCTGCCTGTAAATCTCACTAACACAAACAGCCAAACGAGCGCAGTGATCCGCCGTACACCCCAAATTACCACCAGTGTAATCTAACGCGGTCCGACTCGGCCCCGCTCTTGTTAAAAATACTAGTTATTTATGTCCCCTGTCAGTTGTTTCTCACCATGGCTCCCACTCCGTACGCAGCAGCAGCCGGGGCTAAAGCGTGGTAGGGGTCCGTAGTGTACACTCTGCCATAACTGGAAACATAACAAAAAGCCCTTAGTGAAAACAGCAGACAATTAACATCTCACACGAGCCCTGCTGTTTATCCATTAGCACATTCAGGGTAATTATACAAGGCACATCCACTCGTCTTCTTTAATTAATTGAAGAAGTTATGAAAACAAAATAAAGACAGTTGTTCACATTTGAATAAACTGTAAACTCATAATCTCATCCTGCAGAAAGCCGACAGATTAGACGTCGTTCCTGCAGACAGGTGAGACATACAGATGATGATTACGCCTCATTATTACCCAGCTGTGCCAAAGACTGGTCACAAGATGGGGCCACTCTAAAACGGGCACTTGCAAAATGCCAGGTGGATGGATTATATTAGTAAAAGATTAGGTGTAGAATATATTAGTGAGGGACATCTGCTGCAGATGAAAAACATCAACTTCATTTTAGAAATATGAAGCAAAACGTGGTTCAAGTTTATGAGTTTTAAAACCTTATTTAAATCCTCAGAACTTACAATTATTTCTGCTGTTGACATTAGAAGTTGGAGTTTGTACATCCACTGCTGTTTTATTTATTTTTTCAAACACCACTATACATGCTTCCTCACTTGTAGCAGTCGTGTTTACACAGCGTGTCCCTGAATGACCTCACCTGTCGCTGTAGGCGGCGGCGGCGGCGGTTGCCCCGGTTACAGCAGCCGGTTGGGCGTAGCGATAGGCGGCGGCCGCAGCAGCAGCGGGATAGCCCCCCTGGAGACACACATGAGAGGACTGACTCACGCTGGGACAGAGGAACACGCTGCAGAAGTGTGGATGAAGGACGAAATGCCATAGACTGACACGAGGGCCGAGGCTCAGGACAAAATGGGGCCGTTTTAGTTTCAGTTACTATAAAAACAGGGACTTGTGTCTCGTAGCCCGGGCTGCACAACATTAAGAACCTAAAGTCCTAAAGTCTGATGTGGGGCGAGGGATGAGGGACGGGTGTACAGCAGTCCCATCAACTCATATAAAAGACACAATATACATTTTATTTTTGTGAATCTACAATAAACCAATGTATAGAACTTAAGCAAACAGCAAACTACTTTTTTTTTTTTTTTATATTGTGACTATGGATCAGCCAATGAAGCAGTTGCCACTAAGCTCTAATATTTATGGTTGGAGTACAGCACCATTGCAGGAGTCTGTGAGTGGAGTGTTATTATAGGCTAAGATTGTGCAGCCCTGTTAGACCCAGCACCATTACGTTATATTACATGTTATCCATGTGCCAGAGTATTGCATTTCGAAAAGAGGGAAAAGGAGAGCATTCTGTGGAACAATAGCATTTTATCAATGAGACAGAAAAAGGAAATTGCACTGTCAAAGTGGAGTTAGACTGGATTATTACCACTACAAGACAGAGAGACAGAGATAGAGAGAAAACAGAGGCCTATGGAAAGCTCTTTGTCTTAACAGGCCTATGGGAATAAAGAAATGAAACTGCCTAAAGGACACTACAAGTAGAGCTGACATGTCATTAATACGATTATATATGTGGACTTAGAAGTGAATGGAAAACAGATGGAGGAGGACACAAACACACCCACACACAGGCCTGTGCTAACACTAGATCACCTCTTTGCATTGACAGTTCATGCATGAGCCCCCAGTTTACCAAACCTCCAAATAACACCACTGCATTTGAACCTGACCAGGACAGAGCACAGCACAAATAGAACATTCTCTGAGATGCCCCCAGACAGAGTGGAGGGGCGGGGCAGAGGGTAGATCAAGCAGGCTGTTAGGAGAGACAGCAAGGCTTTCTGGGTAAGTGGAGGCAAAAGGACAGAGTGTAACAGTATGTCTGCATGCAGCAGCTGATGGACGCATGCTTCAGTAATCGTCCCGCAGGAGACGAGAGGGCGGTTAATTCAGGAAGAGACCATGTTCTCAGTTTCAACAAGAAAGGACGAAATAAATGACAGACTACAGCTTTTTCCTGTAGTTGTCATAATGCCACGTGGGTGTATCAATTTAGAAAAAAAAACAAAGGAGGAAATTAACATAGTTGTCGCTTGAAACCTTTCAAAAAGAGAGAGAGACCTGGTACTCTTTTGAAGAAACTCATTATAATTTAGTTGTTTAGTACAAAAAGACCTTATCTTGTTAGTAGGAAGCAAACCTCAAAGCAGTAGTCATTACTGTAAACAACTAGAAGACAACACGTTTCCAGACTGGATCAGAAGATGATTCGTAAGATCAGTGGGAGGTAGTAGTAGTAGAAGTCAAACAATGCACACTCGAGGGTTTGGTGTTGACCCTACCTGAGGCAACCTGGGACTAAGCACTGAGTCCTGAAACACTAGTCTATAGAGAGAACAGAAACAACCGTGGTCAACCTGGTTACACACTCACACTACTCCAGCGATGCAGCGCCCCCCACAGGACAGCCCGGCTAGATGACTGAGACCCTCCAGAAAACCCCTCACTTTCACTGTATCCAGATAAGGTTTGTGTGTATATGTGCGTCTGCTTTAGTCGTTTAGGAGACAATAATAAGAATAAAACTGGTGTCTGACAGATTGTGGCTCTAAATGTCGTGTCTTTACATAAATGTACAGCTTTTATTAATTAATGTGCAGCCTTAAAGCGTGTGATTAACTTAAAAAGAGCAAAGAACTATTTAAAAAACTGTAGCTGTCCTAGAATTTGAAAAAGGTGTAATGTTTCACTTCCAACGCCTGAGTTTTAACGAGCTTTGGGCCATGTTGTTGTGGAGACTTTCAGAAAATACGTTTCGGATTTGTTTTTGGAGTGGGAAGGCGTGATAAATCTTGGTTGATTGTATTCCCATCAAGGGCTCAGTCACCTGTAGCTGGGCAGTCTGTGGTGCGGGCGAGTGGACGCACATGCAGAATCACCCGCAGAGGAAAAACAAAAGAGAAAAGCAGTGAGGGAAAGAGTGTGGTGCGGGTGAGACGTGAGTTTACTTACATACAAGTCTGCAGCGCCGTAAAACCCATCCTGATAGACCACACTGAGAAAGATAGACGAGGGGAGGGAGGAGAGGAGGAGAGAGGGAGAGCGGTGGAGGAACAGATGGTGGTGCACACAGTCCCAAAACCAAAGTGGAGGCGATTCACAACACAGCAACAAAATACAGAGGGGGTAGAGGAGAGGAGGAGAGAAGAGAGAAACAACAGTTATTTCACACCCATGCAGCATGCAGAGGAAATAAAACCTCCATTGAAGCTCCACAGCTAAACCATTATGCACAATAGACCCGCAGGAGCAATAAAAACGTTCAGCGGGCCAAATGAAACAACAAACTGCCATTGTTCCCTGCTTGCAGAAAGTCTCCCAGGGACAGGCCACTTTATGAGGGAAATGGAGTTTGAGAGCTGTGTGCGTTTTAACTGTGGAGCACGGACATGGAGAGGGCATTTCCTGCTACCCACATTTTCCATCTTGCTTAATTTGAATCGTGACAGTAAGCGCCCGTACGGCTATTTCCCAATCAATGCGGCTTTGATTCGAGTATCATTGTAATCATGACCCCATTAGCCAATCAGCCCGGCACAGCAGCGACATGCACAGTAACAGACAGACTGCAGTGTGCGAGTGCAGAGGGATATGGACGTGTTTATGCTACTCGGCTGACGCTGGTATCTGTTGTTTATTCAAATGGGCCTGTCGCACTCATCTCAAAGGCCGCCGCGCTGACTGACAATGTGCCAGTTGGACGAGGTTTGAGCACCGCTGTAATAAAGTGGGACCTGCTCAAATAGGGAGCGCGGAACAGTATTTGGAAAATTGCACACTAGAGTTGCAAATAGATATGTTTTAGCCTAAGCTTAGTCTGTATTTGATCCCCACCATGTACATATATATATATATACAGCAGCCACAAAAATAGGTACACCGGCTTTAACAACAAAGAAATTGTTAGAGAATCGAATATCATGTAAAATTGGGATCTACTTCGCTACAACTTGGCTGGTTGTGCTACAAAATTTCAAGTGAGCGGCAATTTTGAGCTAAAAACTTACTTATAAAGCCACGTTGGAGAGAATAAACTGTTAAGAATGCTTTATGGTTCCAACTAAGACCCCCTGTGGGCTCTACCTGCCAGCGCAGAGCAGGGAAAATGAGAAGTGATTTATATTGTTCAGCTAAAGTGGAATTTCTGAGAAGAAGCTCGAAGTAGGCAACATGCATATAATTTGCCACCGTGGAAATTGAGTTTTTTCTAGGTGTTGTTTGCCCCTTGTTCCCTGTTTGCTGTGATAAAAGACAAAAGATGTACCTATTAAATGAGCGCTGAGTGTAGTGTGTGGTGTGGACAGAGGGGGCGCTCAGGGCAGGAGTGTGACTTACCCGGGGTAGGCGGGGATGGCGGCCTGGGGCACGGCGGCCCGCACGGCGCTGTACATCGGGCCGACCCCTCCCTCGGAGGTGTGCCCCGCGGAACGCCGCCGCCGCCGTGGTGGCTGCCGCAGCGGCTGCCGACGGGTACGGGAACCCCGGCACTGGGACAGACCAGAGGAAAGTGAATAAAAAACAGAAAAATACAACCAGGAAATTAACAGAAAAGAAGAAAGAGAATAAGTAAACTCCATCCTTAGGGCACAAAATAAACATGTCCATATAAATGTGAAGGAAATGTGACCTACATTTAAACACTATGGGACTTATATATATTAAATACAGAGCACGTCTCTGCTGACTCATGGAACCACTGTCTTATACTTTGAAAATAATTAGTAATAATAGTAATCAAATAAACACTTTTGTACCAAGAACAAACACTAAAAACCTCCCAGAAAATCTGACGGCACCATGAGTCACTGTGTGCAAGACTCTTCTAATTAGTTTGACAAATAAAAAATCTTTGTTGTTTTGTCCCTGGAGCACACACTACACACTGTGGGACAAACCTTTAAGACGTTTTACTTAGATTCAAGTCAAACTAAATGTTTAAGGGACATGAATAATTATAATACAATGAATGTTACTATTTGTTGATCAAGGGTCCTAGTTTTATTGGGTTTGGTTTAAAAGAAGTAAAACAGAATATTAAGGATATATATAAAATGTTTTGTGTAAACATCAGCGCTGGCCTCCCGGGTCTCACCTGCATAGAGCTCTGGGCCGTACACCGCTCCCACCATAGGACTCAATTTCCAACCTGCTGATGACAGTCACACAGTCAAATAAAACAACATTACACTGACATTCTCCTTTGCCACACTCGTTCGTTTTATAGAGGGCTGTTGGGTCCAGTGGGCGCCTAAAGAGCAGCTGAATTGATTAAAATGCGATAAGCAGTTAGAGAAAAAGGAAGTCGGTAATATTTTGCGTCCCTAGGAGTTTGCCAAATGGATGAAACACCACAAGTCATTTCACAAGGACAACACGCAGATAAAAATGAAAACCATCAAAGTAAATATGTGCTGGGTGTGGAAGTACAGTCTATAAAAAGGGCGAGGCATGGACACAAAAGGCATATTTTCTTCTGAATGCTTTGTCCACGTGATATGATCCTTTTAATCCAAATGTTACAATGGCCATATTTTTTAGGCTGTGGTGAGCTGCGCCGCTGAGGCGTCACGTAGGTCATTAATAATCAACATGATTTCGATCTTGCACAAAACATTATGGAGGAGAGAAACTTTACTGCAGTAAAATCCTATCCTGGATTCAAGAATACATTTTAAACTTTTGAAAACACAAAAGATACTTTTTTCTATGGACATAGTATCAAGTAAATGGTGCAAATTGCATAAATAAGTTTAAGTAGAAAAATGTCATTCTTTCCATTAGTGTTTTTTTTAGATAACAGATCATATATAATATAATAATAATATTATATATCATATATAATCCTTGATGGTTTCGTCTGCACACAGAGGCACATGTCGATGCGTTTAGGACTCACACTACATGTCTGAGCGTGTGTGAGCTGGTTACCATAGGGCAGTGCGCTGAGAGCCTCTCCGTTTGGATAGGGGCTGACCATTTTCTTGTTAGTCATCACCCTGGCTGTGGCATTGTTCACCTGGGGATGAAGGAGGAGACAGTCAGAGGTAAAGACAAACACAGAGCTGTACTTTAACACATTTCACTTCTCTGCTGGCATGCTCACTCTAACTTTGTCTATTAGGGTTATTTAATGCACGTCACCTTTTTGTTTCTTACATAATGTATAAAACAGCATGATTCCCCAGCGCTGTGGCTGCCCTGTGGGAGCGTGTACAAGGATTTCAGCTGTGCCCTGCTCCTGTCATGGCTGCCTAACACTTTCACTTCTGTCTGTGCGTTGCATGTCAATTACAGCGGGGAGAAAAAGTGGGTGGGAACCGTTATGGAGATTTTTAGTCATCATGCAATTAAAAGCCAGTTGCCCAGAGAAGATTTGGTGATTCATTGCAGGCATTAGGGCTGCCATGGGGACAGGGCTGCTTATGTTCCTGTGCCGAGAGGGACAGAGTAGAAGAAACAGCAGCAGTTTAGTGCCTGCTTTTGGAGCAGGCATGTTGTACGATCCATTGAGAATTTGAATACGTGCACACGTGTGCACATCCACTGACATTTTCAGGCTAATGCCTACGCCTCTCTCTTCAAGATGGCCGATAATCTTCTTTCAGGCTTCAAAGGCTCATACACGGGTCCCTTGATCTGTCCTCATCTTCCTTTGATGGGCTTTAAAAGAAGAAGATTGTAGCTTCCTCTAATAACCGTGCAGTATGAGTGTGCTGTTCCACTGCACAATGTGAAACAAGCTAAAGATTAATGACCTTTAGGCGCGCCATGATGAGTGTGCTTATGTGTGACAAAAAAGGACACGGACTGGGAAATGAGTGCTCGTGTGGATGTAAACACCGCACTCCCATTTAGGAAACAATTATGGCTCCACTGCTGTTCACAGAACTTCTCGCGCCATGTTTTTCTATCAGCCAGCCTTCATTAATTCAAATGGAAATGGGGTTTACTTCATTTTTCCCCTCATTCCAAATGACAAGGTCAGTGGTGATTGATTCTATTAGCGTAGCCGGGGTAGCTTTCTGATGACATTGTTCACTTGAGCCTAAAGCATTTCTGTACTGCAGTCGTACTGTGCATTTCAGCTCTAGTCCTTAAAGGAATGCCTCTTTAGCAGTTATTTCTTCAGCTTTTGGCATCTGTTAACAAATGTTAACAAGGACACCATGTACATAAGCGTCCTACACAGCCTTGACTCCAGCTTGTAATGGAAATAATACTCTTTAGTTTGCAGAACTGAATGGTTTGGGGCACTGCACTGAACTGACAGCAGTGCAGAGCCATGACCTGCTGCGCATGGAGAAATTAAAAGGGATGTTACAGGGAGTTAATAAGCACTTGCAAAAGAATAATAATAATTTGGGTAAAAGTTTCAGAGCAGCAAATCCAGGGACATTGTTTTTGGGTTTTTTGTGACAAGAATGGCACTTCTTTAGCATGTATGATTCAACATAAGCAGCAGTCTGGAGCCCACAGCAGATGACTCACGTCGTATTCGCAGCATGCCTGGGGAGGGGCACTGTCATCCAGAGGGGGGGCTGTCTCTGTTATTTGTCACCTGTCTGTATACTGTTTGAGTCATGCACAATTAATGCCGTTAGGTGGACACATGCAAATTAACCAAAGGTCGGCGTGGAAGGTAAATCTGAGTTGATGATTGAAATTTTCTAGGCCCATAATTTTCCTTAGCAATAAATAAGACGAATTACTCAAATCAGGCATGTCAAAATTCCATATGAAACCAAACTTGTGGGGTTTACAAATCTAAAAAAATAATTAAATACAAAAATAGGGGAGAGATAGAGGGGGTGCAAAAACATTTTTGGACAAAATTAAGAATCATATACCACAAAAATTAACACGCAGCCATATATGGGTGCATCACATGACTAAAAAGTGGAGGAGAAAAATAAAAATAAAATCAGCCAATCAGCAAGCGTCGGATGCAGCATAGAGACCAATCAAATTACAATAGCAGCACTCCCACATCAAACACATACAAGACAGAGATGGGACAGGTACATGAGGGGTGCAGGTGATAGTAAGAGACAGAGCCAGTCAAAATCAGGACAGAGATGGAGTGAAGACAGAGAGGAACACAAAATGAATGAACAAAATACCAAGGTGCATCATTCAAATAAAGCAATATTAGATTTGGTGACCATTCTCCTGCAAATCTCATTGTATGTGGTGAGAGAGACAGAAGAGAGAGAGAGAAATCCTCATTCCCAAAAAAGAGAAATGAAATAAACATGAGACACTTGGCCAGGCATTAGAACTGTGTCACAAACTGAGACCAGTACACTACAACTACGTCGTCTACCACTACTGAGAACACAAGACAGTCCACTACAAGAACCAAACTAAAACAAAAGTACAGGAAAACAAAATTGCAGCATGTAGACCCAGCAAGGTAAACCCCATATCGGTTCAGAGATGCATATGGTTAAAGTCCTGGCTGGTTTTAGACGTCACCGTACCTGCCCCAGCTTTTAGAGGGATGCTACAGTAAAAAGCACATGGCAGTTCTGTCAGGCAGTCTTAAAAAGTGAACACATTTCTTTTTAGTGACAGTTTTCAGTGTTTTCAGGGCTGAGACTGGTGAACTGACTTTTGAAGTCGGTCTTGAATAGCTTTGGGGTTTGTACTCCCTGCCTCGATGCTTTTACATGTCTGAAGTGAAATGTTACAATCAGAATAAATTGACTCATACCTAGAGCGTCAAACAACCCCTTCTGAAAACGTACCCTCACCCAATTAACCCTTTAGCAAGCGTGTGGCCATACAAACAGAACTGCGCCGTGGTGCTGGTCTACAGTATAATAGGGTAACGTATTGTGAGTATGTCGACATACAGCAGGAGTGTACATTTTGCAGGTCAACCCTTAGCAGGCAGGTCAATGAAACGAGAGGCATTACATCATTTGTGCAGATTTGTAATGATTGGAGGAAACAAACAGTATGCATTTAAGGTCCTGGGGGAGAATTTAGCAGACAGATCAAGGATCTTTGCATTGAGTGATTACATTCGCTCATTCTCAGAGGTGTTAATGAGATGGTGGGGGTGTTAGCGCTAATGCAGCTAATGCTTTGTCTGTCTAGGTGACAACAGACAGGAACTAGAACTAGAATCATCACTAACTCCAGTATCATTATAACTAGTTCAGAGATGGGGTGGGGGAGTGGGATCAGTTTCAGTGATAAATGTTTGTACACAACTTACCGTTGCCGTAGAAACAGCGAGTGGTTACCGTGGAGACTGACAACAACACACAGAAGTCGTCAGGAAAACAGAAAAAATATAATAAATAAAAAGAACAAATAATCCTACAAAACAAAAGGAAGCCTACAATGTCCCCGCTCATGGCCCCTTTAAAACTTATAGAATCTGTGAAAAGACCATTTTAACATCACTCTGCTAATCCACAGACATGAAGAATAGAGATATGGGGCAACCTTGCTTTACAAAAAGCTAGCCAGTTAAAATGATCGGTGTCAACCAGTCAGAAAGCACACCAGTCTCCATTTAAGAATAGCAATGGGATGGTTTGACACGGTCTGGGGCAATTACAGTCAAAGGACAAAGGGAGCTACTTTAGTTAGAAGCTGCAAGAAAAGGCTTTTGTGGTTTAAGTCAAGCCACCAGGGGAGAGCTTATTTTTAAATTGTTTGTGGGAAAAATGGCTAACATTTCCTCTCTCTATCACCAGTCACCATAAAAACATTCAAACAATACAAGAGTGGTTACAAAAGACAGAAATGTTTTAAAAATAAGGAAAATATGAATTAGAAAAGATAGGAAAGAATTTAAAGACTGGCAATAAGAAGAGGTAAAGAAGAGGAAGGATGAACTGGACACACAGTCAAAAACAGACAAGTGGAACGGGAAAGTGCAAACTCTCTTTCCCCTTTTGGACAATTGTCACTCATGTACAAAGCATACACGCATGGATACACACGTCCAATCGTCTTGTCTAAAAACAAGTCATGCAGGAACACAAACTCAATATGACAAAACTGGACAAGTCAAATTCCAGAGAGGGAAGTGAGGGAGCCGCTCATCTGAAACTGGGACATGGGAGCTGGCAGCCTTGGTTTGCGCACGTGTCTTATCATTCCAAACCTTTTAGTGGTGAATAAAAGCCTCAGAAATGCTCATGGAAATGATGAGGCTGAGGCTCAGGTGAGGAGGAACGCCAGCTGTGTCCCATTGACGAGGGTTGTTCAGGATGGACAAACATGCAAGAATCCTACTCCATTTACCCACAAGTATTAGGGCTGAGCAATATGCAGTTTACAGTTTACTCCAGTTACAGTTACATTCATGTTGTGCAGCATATTTGTACTGTTAGATTTGATAAAACTATAGGCTTACTCGTCACATTCACTCTTCAGTTTGTGCAGTTTAAATGCTCGTAGCTCATAGCAGAGGCACGTTGTGAATGTTTATAAATTATAGAATATAGTTTCCAATTAGGCCACTTGTCTTGAGTGTTACTTTTATAACTTACTGATCTGAGCAACATTTATATCATGTTTTTTCAGGATATTGTTCAGCCCAAACACAGAAATGACACATTTGTCTCACATGCAGATGCAACACACACACCTCAGCTCCTTTACACAATTCCCTTTAAATGTCTAAAACTCTGCGCTGAGAAGAGCTGTCACTACAACAGTCCAACAGCTTTAAGTATGTGTTAATGGGGCGCTAAAGCTTCCTATAGTTCCCTCCTCGTTGGCCCACGTGTGCTGCTCCTGTCCTTGGTGGAGTTCTAGTACATGCTCAACAAAGATCAAAGTTAAGCAGATAAAGCTGGCACTTTTTCAGTGTTAATTGTTTCAGGCCGACTGGGTAAACAACTTAATCGAATGCCTTTATTCCAATCTGTAGTTTATCTTGACAGTCTGACACTGCAGCAGATGGAACTGTCGTGAGAAATTAAATAAAGATGAGCTAAACTGCATCTTTTTCAGAGCTTAGATTCTTAGCTGTTGAAGAACAGGTGGCACAATGGGCCAGATCTGTTTACTAGACCAGCACTTTGTGGATTTGATTAGCACTACTGGTCATGAAATTAAACCTGCCTTTAATGATCAATGTGTATGTTTTTGGTGTGCAAATGGAAGCATACTACTCAGTAATGGCTTTCCTGTCAGTCGGTGCATGAATGACTAAACACATGTGGTTAAATGGATCCAAGGACCTTTCCATCATTAGTTCTCAAAGTTAATGGCAGTGAACGCATGTGCGCAAGGCAAACCGATGCTATGAAGGTCAGCTGGATTATTTGTGACTGAGCATCGGCACAATCGTGGTGAGATATGAATGAAGGGTTTATGCTGTGTTAGACTTGGATGAAGGGTTTATACTATGAGATGTCTATGAGTGCATATCAGCAGACACACTTGCACGCCTATATATAGAACCCTGAGGTCCATATATAGATGAAGAGAATGAGATGAGGTCACAGAGCAGAAGGTAGAGACAATTGTAGTTGGGCGACTTACATGGACACATTGGATGCACACGGCAAAGTGACTTCTTCAAAACGCAGAGTTTTATTCCAGACAAAGAGAAGTACAGTGGAACTTTGAGCACAACTTGAGCGTAGACTGGTTTTATAATGGATAACAGCATGCACTATTAGTAACCGCTAAATAATCATCTACAAACATGCACTGAGAATACGAAATGCCAGATTGAAGTAATTTTAAACAATTTTAAAATTCAGCTCCTCAGCCCTATTCCAATGAGTGGAATCACTCCCCAAGGCCGCAGAGTGTAGCTGATTTCATGCTAAATGAATAAATGCGCAAGTTTCATCTATGGAATTCAAAAGAACATCTTAACATGCAAAACAAAACATCCGACTACCTCAAGTAAAGCAGTGTGGCTGTGCGAATAATTTGACCTATAGTATGTAAGTAACCATGCTAAACTGACATGCTAGCAAACTACAGTCACACAAAACCAGCCTTATACCAACGGCCTATATTTCAGAGTTACATTTCCATCTTTTATAAATATAGTTTAACAAACTCTGAAATGATATGACCCGGTTAAGATGAGAGTTAACATCTGTGAGAGGAGAGAAATGGCACAAATGCTGCTTTGGAAAAACAAACACATCAATATTTGTCCTGTGTCAGTCTTTTGTCTCTCTGAGCCCATGCACCAAAACACTCCACAGGCTCCCGCTGCTTGACCCACCATGCAGCCAATTCACCACGGCCTCGCACCACTACGCCAGTACAACATGCAGAGAGATTCAAAACTCAAAATGAACACAAACTGCTTTCTCGTTATTACAAAGTGGCTGGGAGCATGCATGGATTTGGACAGGACTCAACAACACAGACAGGTTATGTTTGCTCCATCTGTATCCATTCAGCTGGCTGATTGACTGGAGATGGAGGTGACGGGGGTGTGGAGCAGGTGGTTGTCTTTCATTCTCAACCAACCATTCTCCCGAATTAAAAAAAACAACAAACAAAAAAGGATCCAGCCAGTCTCATCTGTCATGCAAGAAATGACTTCAACATCCACACACACTCACAAGGAGCTCCACCATAAGCCCATGCACAGGTCCTGGCTTACAGCGGTGTGGGTCTCCAAAATAGACAGCGGAGGTTTGAAACCCCCAAGTAAAAAGAAAAGAGCAACTGGACACAGTCAGCACATGCTTCAGTTACAAAAAAAAAAAACACAACCTCCACCCACAGAACTGCACATCAAACTCCTCTGGCCAAATCTCCAGAAAGTGAACATGCGTCAGTGTCGCTGTGATCCCAGCATGCTGCCGTTGCACCAGAAGCTTGTCACAACCACTTAGCCACAGCACCAGGAGAGAGGAACACAGAGGGATTCTACACTAAAGAACTCAATGAGTTTTTGACAGCCATCTGCCATGCATCATCCTTTCCCTGCGTTCCTCTAAGTTACCTCCGGTACCACCACACAAACATTCCCATTTTAGCACAAAGAAAAGTTGGAACATCACGTGGCTATGAGTTCAGTGAGGGAAAAAGGTGAAAAGGCAAATATGTCAAAATAAAGGCAGCAGAAGAAAAGGAAACAGCATGCCTTATGTACTGTTGTTGCACCCCCAATCACTGGCACCACCAAAACACAAGGAGGAGGGAAACAGATTTGGAAGTAATAGTTTTGTAGCAGAGGGTCCAGGGAGTGGGATACCAGTGGGCTGCATCAGAGCATGTGACTAGAGGGAGGATGAGTGCTAGCTAGCAGTCATTGTACAAGCACAAGAATATAAAGGAAGCCAGAAGGAGGGAGTGGTGGTAGAGACAGCATGAAGAAAATTACCTCAATCTTACGGCCCTCCACCAGTGTGCCGTGAAGCTTTTCTCTGGCTTTTTCTGCATCTGCGCTGGTCTCAAATGTCACGAAGCCAAAACCCTGTGGTACACAGCACAGGTGACGGGGGTGAGGGGGACAGCAAGAGCACTTAAGGGGTACGTGGAGTCTGAGTCAGTCAGCAAATATGTATATACTTACCTTTGATCCCCGCTCGTTGAAAATAATCTCTACATCAAGAATTTTCCCAAATTGCTGAAAATGAATAAAAAAAGAAACAAAATATAAAATGTAGCAAACAATTAATCAACACACTGAAAGTTCTGTGGACATAAATACTCATATTCATATTTTAATTATTACATTTGTTAATTCAAAAGGCAGGAAACTTTAAGTCATTTTTATACATAGTTATGGTCAAAATATTGAGGTCCTCAACGCTGAAATCACAAGAGGCATTCTAATTACCCGACACCAGGGGTCACTATAGCACCAAAGACAAAAAGCTCTTGCTGCTTCTCTTTCCCTTGAACCCTGGCCTCTTGCTAATGCTGACACACAGGCAATTATCCTAGGTCTGTGCTTCTCGTTCATTTACGCCTGTGCCCACCCCCCTGCGCTTGATTTATTGATACTTACTCCAAACATCTGCCTGAGGTCTGGGTCCCGGAATCTGAAGGGGATGTTGGAAACGTGGAGCCTTTTTGGAGCGCCTTTGGCCTCTGAATCTCCTGGGGACCCTCCTCCCGTTCCTCCTGAGCCCCCTGTCCCACACTGCACCCCCGCCTCTCCTTGGGACGACTCCTCGGGCTTGACCTGTGTAGAGCAGGGAAAAATGAAGGATGGAACATAGAAACCTTTATGTGCAAAAGCAATTTCACTAAAGCAAACCTTCCCCTCCTAAAAAAGGAAAAAAGGAAAACAATACTTACATTATTGTTTGTGGTAGTGGCAGCACCGTTGGCCCCATTCGCACTGGCCCCTACTTCTGCTGTGCCCTGGCCCGCAGCACCAAACATGGCCCCGGGGCCGAATTCTGTCCCGGGTAGGCCGTTTTGAGGTGGGGGTGGAGGGGGAAACGCTGCAAAAGGCGGAGCTACCAGTCCTTCCTGTCCTCCTGTCGAATCCTGGGAGCCCTGGAGGAGCGCACACAAGGAGAAAGAGGAGAAGGAGAGGAAGAGAGTCGATTAGCATATATACAGTCAGCACGGCGATTCCATTGGCTGATGAAGGCAGAATACGAGGGTTAAAACCTGCCTATTACATTTCACTCTCTCTCTCTCCCTCTCTCACTCTGCTCGCTCGCCGCTCCCCCTCCCGTTACCTCCATATCTCTGACAGGCATGTGTTTTCAGTCAGCCGACCATGAAATATTTACAGCAAACACATCTATTATTAAGAGTCAGAAAATTCGATACACAGTTTGAGATACCAAGATGCTCATAGGATGCATGGACACACACACGCGCAGATAAATAAACCGTGACGTGTTTACTGCTATTCCTCTTTCTTTTTAAGCTGTAGAAGCAGTGGGTTTCTTTGAGGCGGCATCTATAATTCAGATTTACTGTGTATCAGATAGAGCTGTAAAAGAACAAAGACCGGGGAGTCCTATCAGGAACAGCAGGAGCATCCACAGATTCTTTACAGCCCAGGTCCAATACGTGTATGTCTTATCTCGGGGAGTGACTGCGCTGCACTGCTGCCGTCTCTGCAATCTTCACAGCCTCAAGGGCAGGCTCAAGTTTTCACACCTGGTCTGAGAAGGTGCGCAAACTGTGGAGGATTGGAAAAAGACCAAGTGGGAAAGGATGCAGGACAACAGCAGCAACGCAAATGTCCCATAATCACAGTATTTTCAAATGACGAATCACGAATCTAAAAAGTAGCGCATACTGTGGCGTTTTGATGGTATGTTCACATGTTACGATTATGTTGGCATGTTTAATATCGACATTGTTAAACACTGAAAGGTCTAATATAAATCTGTATTTGTGCAGCAAACAAAGCCACTGCTAAAATAGCCACTTCAAATCAGGCCAACAAAAGAACGCTGACTATGCTGCCCAGCTATATCATCAACGTCAGTCAGTTCTGTGATGGTAAAGGTGACACGGTTAAAGCTAATATTATCAGACACAGGTTTTTGAGAGTTTTTCAATCAAAATAAAACACACAGCTTGACACACAGCATCCACACCATGAAGAGCTGCTGTGGCGTCTGCCGCAGGCTGATGTGGGCAGGGTGACGCCTAGAGACACTCAGTCTCCAGACAGCCTTTTTAATTAGACAGAGTAACTAAGATGCAACGCCACAAAGCAAATGGGTGCTCTCTCAGTGTCTCCCGTTCTCTGCCTATAGGCCGCCTGGCTGCACACAGCTCCTCTACTGTGACAACTGTATTCTGCTAGTTAAGGCTAAAGCTCATCTGAGAGACAGGCGGCTCTGGGCACAAGCGACGGAGCATGCAACTGGAAATGCAGCCTAATCCCAGTGCAGTAGGGGAAGCATCTCCATTTTGTCTTTGTTGTTCGCCAAAGGGTGTAACACTGTATTTATTTTATTTGTGAAGATTTGACCTAAAAGCAAAACGTAAATGGAATTATCTCCAAAAGAAAAATGGGTAACTTTAAATTCGGATATAAATGAAGTCAAAAAACATGCATAAAAACAATGATAATGCAACATGGGAGTCTGTTGATGCCATGTAAAATAGAGAAAAGTATAACCAAAGCACTCGGCTGTAGAGAAACGTGTGGGCTACCTCTAAACTTTAGATTAACCTCATTATACGTTTTTCTACAAATGCATATTCTACCGTGGCAATCACAAAACTCAGGCTGGAAAGTTTGGACCACATTAAATGAGCGTGTCACTATTTCCCATAGTCTCTGGCTCTCCTCCACTGTCTTTTTCCATTATTGCACTTTTCCTGGCTGGCTCTGTGTATATCTCCAGTATATGATGTTGCCATGTAGGGCAGCGCACAGCTCCAGAGTCAGGAATGCCTCTGGTGCAGTCTGGAGGAGGCCTGCTTCTCATTTATGATCCACGTCCACCGCCATCGCATTCTCCATTTATCAACTCACCATTTCAGCCTTTAACAAATTTGAGCTCGCGCTGGATAAATCTAATACAACAGAGAGCTAAACGTGGACGCAAAGTCAATAGAGCTAACCTGCGCCAGCCAGGAAAAAATACTGTTTTTCCCCAGTCGTTACATAACAATCATTTACAGCGATATTCTACAATTTAAAATGCGTGAGGTTTTTAATAGAGCGAGTAATTGAATAAAAGTGCACATCTCAGTTGAATCTAAATGGCCACTTATTCAGTTTAATTACGTTTCTGATTAATCTCGATCCCCATGCCCCGATGTCGAGAGACGTTTTGGATTCTGTTCATTTGACTCCCAACTGTGAACGTGTCAGAATGATCCCTGGGCTGGGTAATGCCTTTTGACGCACAGGCTCGTACATGTTTGGGGCCCGTACATGTCCTTACAAGCGGGTTTAGACTCAGACGTGAACCCAGATACAGACCAACAGAGACCCCACGGATATTAGCAGCAGCTTGCCTTTCGATAAGTGTTGGTCATGCTTCTCTACCATGTGGTGACCGAGTCTGTGGCAGATACAAACACGAGGCATTTGTCACACTAGGCAAGTTCTTCTGATTAACAAGGAAGCGTGTCCAAGAACAAAATAAACCTTCCACGTTGGGATTAGTATTTACACTAGAGGAGTGGCAGCGAGCAAAAAGGCTAAGCTAATGACAACAAGAGTGAAAATACAGCACACGGGCAGTTTGGTGCATCACAGCGGAATGACTTTATAACGCAAGAAAAGTAAATAAGAATAATAAGAATAAGGCAACAAAACAAGGAACAATCTGATTTACTGTGACACAGAGAGTTCATGGGAAATGGAGTAACGGTCAAAAAAAAAAAAAACTATGGTCAAAGGAAGAAAGAAAGAAATAAAGACAGACAAACAATAGAAAGACAGAAAGAAAGACAGGAAGAAAGAAAGACAGACAGAAAGAAAGACAGAAAGAAAGAAAGACAGACAGAAAGAAACAGAAAGAAAGACAGGCAGAAAGAAAGACAGAAAGAAAAACAGAAAGACAGAAAGAAAGAAAGACAGACAGAAAGACAGACAGAAAGAAAGAAAGAAAGAAAGACAGACAGACAGAAAAAAGACAGACAGAAAGACAGACAGACAGAAAGAAAGACAGACAGATGGAAAGAAATACAGACAGAAAGACAGACAGACAGACAGAAAGAAAGACAGAAAGAAATTTAAGGTAATTAAAAACGCATAAAAGCAGTTTTCCGTCATATGACCTTTGTCTAAAAGTAGATATTCTGTGCTTGTGTTTGCTGTACAGTTATAATCTATGACACCTGTGGATAATTGCTCTATAATTTGGTTTTAGATCGTAATATTGATCTAAAACGACTTAATAAAACAAACAAATCTGCTGACTTCCGCATTAGAAACCTGCGGTGCCCAATGGGAGCCGACATTTTCATAAACGTCATCACAACAAAGAGCCGGGCAGCTGTCGGCGCCGCCTATGGACATCGACAGATCACGTTAGCATTTGCACCAAAGATATTGTGTAATCCCACAGTCGTCCAGGTCTGATCCATCGCAAGAAAAAGAAAATCAACTGGACAAATCGTAGGAGTGAAGACGTTTGTCCAAGTCTCTTCTTCAGCTCTGGTCAGATTACTGCTGGACACTGGGGGCTTGAATGACTAAGTAGGACAGTGCACACATGGCAGCAGATCGAGCCTACTAACAGAAACTGTAAACAATGGGTATTTTGAGTTTCAGTGTCGTTAGCGCCTCCTTCAGACAGATATAAGTCAGTGTCCAGCAGGAATCTGACCAGAACTGAAGAAGAGACTTGGACGAGCAGAGAAACGACTTCACTCCTACAGCGTTTTGTTCAGTTGACAGATTTTTTGTTCTTTTGCCATTTGTACCAAAATGATTATGTGACACTGCTGAATCTTCTGCATATCACCAATTAAAAATAAAGAAAATAAAAAAGAATAAAATAATTGGAGAACAATACAGAAAAGTACAATAAAGTGGTGGTGAAAACTGGGGTTGATCAGAGCAATGGGGTCTGATCACTAAAGCAATGATGTACTCGAAACACTAAAGTATAAAAGATACCCAAACATACAGTATAAAGATTACTCAAACATACAGTATAAATATTACTCAAACATAAATCACTGAAAATGAGGAGCAGGGTTACTCTCGGGTGGTCACATATGTGCACACGTCACACACTTTCAGGACATAAATAGACCCCTATAGATTATATTCATTTATAAATAGTGGTAATATTTTATTGTTATTTTAAAAGTATGTTATTTAATATTGATTTAAAAAAATTAAACTCCTTATATTATTCAGATTCTATTAAAATATTTTAGGAGATTTGGGCAGCTTATAGTCTGTGTATTTTTATAGTCAGGCCTCATAAATTGCTGTATGGTGTGCTACTAAATTATAATTTTTATTTTATGATGATCTACAAACTCTATAACTTATGCCTGAGCTGGGACAGTTTTTACATCTGTCCCTGTTAAGTAGAAGCGCTGGCACCGCTGCCTGTGAGCGTGGAGCCTGTGAGCCTGGAGCCTGGAGCCTGGAGCCTGTGAGCCTGTGAGCCTGTGAGCCTGGAGCCTGGAGCCTGGAGCCTGGAGCCTGGAGCCTGTGAGCCTGGAGCCTGTGAGCCTGGAGCCTGTGAGCCTGGAGCCTGTGAGCGTGGAGCCTGTGAGCGTGGAGCCTGTGAGCCTGGAGCCTGTGAGCCTGGAGTGGAGCCTGGAGCCTGTGAGCCTGGAGCCTGTGAGCCTGGAGCCTGTGAGCCTGGAGCCTGTGAGCCTGGAGCCTGGAGCCTGTGAGCCTGTGAGCCTGTGAGCCTGGAGCCTGTGAGCCTGGAGCCTGTGCGTGAGCCTGTGAGCTGTGAGCCTGGAGCCTGTGGAGCCTGTGAGCGTGGAGCCTGTGAGCGTGGAGCCTGGAGCCTGGAGCCTGGAGCCTGCGAGCCTGCGAGCCTGGAGCCTGCGAGCCTGGAGCCTGCGAGCCTGGAGCCTGCGAGCCTGGAGCCTGGAGCCTGGAGCCTGCGAGCCTGGAGCCTGCGAGCCTGCGAGCCTGAGCCTGTGAGCCTGGAGCTGTGAGCCTGTGAGCCTGTGAGCCTGTGAGCGTGGAGCCTGTGAGCGTGGAGCCTGTGAGCCTGGAGCCTGCGAGCCTGGAGCGTGGAGCCTGTGAGCGTGGAGCCTGTGAGCGTGGAGCCTGTGAGCGTGGAGCCTGTGAGCCTGGAGCCTGGAGCCTGTGAGCGTGGAGCCTGAGCGTGGAGTGGAGCCTGTGAGCGTGGAGCCTGTGAGCGTGGAGCCTGCGAGCGTGGAGCCTGCGAGCCTGGAGCCTGCGAGCCTGAGCGTGGAGCCTGTGAGCCTGGAGGAGCCTGTGAGCCTGGAGCCTGGAGCCTGTGAGCTGGAGCCTGGAGTGGAGCCTGGAGCGTGGAGCCTGTGAGCGTGGAGCCTGCGAGCGTGTGGAGCCTGTGGAGAGCGTGGAGCCTGTGGAGCCTGCGAGCGTGGAGCCTGCGAGCCTGGAGCCTGGAGCCTGGAGCCTGGAGCCTGGAGCCTGGAGCCTGAGCCTGGAGCCTGGAGCCTGTGAGCCTGGAGCCTGTGAGCGTGGAGCTGTGTGGAGCCTGGAGCCTGTGGAGCCTGTGAGCCTGTGAGCGTGGAGCCTGTGAGCCTGCCTGAACGTGGAGCCTGAGCGTGGAGCCTGCGAGCCTGGAGCCTGCGAGCATGGAGCCTGTGAACGTGGAGCCTGTGAGCGTGGAGCCTGTGAGCGTGGAGCCTGCGAGCGTGGAGCTGTGAGCGTGGAGCGTGAACGTGGAGCCTGCGAGCGTGGAGCCTGCGAGCGTGGAGCCTGCGAGCGTGGAGCCTGCGAGCGTGGAGCCTGCGAGCGTGGAGCCTGCGAGCGTGGAGCCTGCGAGCGTGGAGCCTGCGAGCGTGGAGCCTGCGAGCGTGGAGCCTGCGAGCGTGGAGCCTGCGAGCGTGGAGCAGACTATGGCACAAAACCGGACCGGATCACTGTGAACGACGGACTGGATTACACAGGCCACGCAGGAGGGAAAATATGGATTGTATTTCTTTGAATACAGTCGTTTCTTATGGAGCAGTGGACCTGATTTGGTAAAGACGCTAGTTTTGAAACTAGATGATTAGCGTCACATAATTTGATTGACAGGGCGGGGGGAGCTGTTGGCGGGGTGGGGCGCCCGGCCAATTTAACGGTAACGGAAACACTGACAAGGGCTGTGTTGTAAAAGACAAATATTGAGAAAGTTTGAGCATTTGTGTTTTGAATTCCACACCTTTAAATAACGACAGAAGACTGAAAATGCTCCATCTGGAGGCACTGCTCAGCGTGCAGCAGAAGCCGGTGCTACCTGGAGCACCATATGTTTTTCCGGAGCAGATCAGGGAGTGGGGAGGGGGGACGCTTTTCACTGCAAAGCCTTATCAAGTCTGCTGCGCTGACTTTCACCTCACCGCCCAAGTAACGCACCCGGCAGCCACTGATTAATGGGTAAGTGGTTATGCTACTGGGTCTGACCGCGCTCATCAATCATACAGTTTGTATTCTATAACTGCTGAGTGCGAGAGAAGCCCGAGGATAGAGAGAGCGTCTTCTACCACTGCAGTGTGTGCTGTTGCTGGGGTTGGTATGCCCCCTCCTCCCCTTTGCTCTTACTCACCACACTTGATGAAAGCCAGAGGGGGAGATTTTTGTACTTTTTAAACCACCAGTGCCCGCCTCTCAAGTCACTCAAAGGGTTTACTGCTCTGTTATGTCAATCACATCCAGGCTTCTGCCCCTATAAGGACAAGCCAAAGCAGAGAATACAGTGGCGTTTCCTCGACACAGAAACTCATATTTTAAGCAGGTTAAAAGCTTGAATGTATTTTAGCCTTACACTGATATTCAGAACGACTGCACACGGTGAATTCTGCTCAAAGAGACATCAGTTCATTGTGGAAAACAGATTCACCAATAAGATCAACTCTACATTCCAACCTGCAGCTTCACCCTGAAGATTGTATGGTTTGTATTTGTACTGGTCACACTTCACAGATCTGGATTTTGAAAGGAACGATTTTCAACATCAGGAAATGGAAAAGAAGTTATTTAACAGCGGTGTAAGGTGTTTTTATTATGCCATCTGACATTATAACAGTTGACAGCTGAGTGGAGTAAAGCAGCAGAGAGCTGAGTGCAGTGGGAGCAGGAGCTGGACACAGTGGGGAGCAGGAGCTGGACACATGGCTGTCTGTCAGTGTCACCTCGCCCCCTCCAAGGTGTGTAACATAGCACATGCCTGTTTTTGACAGTTCACATCATCGTCAACATGAGTCGCATTATCATAATCACACAGGCAGCGCCACATGCCTTCACCTTGCATAGCCCAGAATGATTATTATCCTTCGTTTTACTGAACTGAACTTCAGTACTTTATTCATGTATAAATAATTCTACAAGTTGAAGCAACACTGGTGATTTTGGTGAAGTGAAAAAAGAGAAACTGCCCAAATGTAAATGCTTAAAGCTGTAATTTCAGGGCTGCAAACTGGTGCATAGTGAAAAAGGTGACGGTCTAACCAGCAAAATTCTGTGGCCACTATATTTTTTTTGAAAAATGTGATTTTTTTTTTTTTTTTTTTTTTTTCGAGACAGTGTCTGCAACTTACAGTTGAACAAAATTTTGGAAATTTTGAACAAAATCTATGCAGTTCCTTGTGTTCTAGAGCATTTCAGAAGGTAAATGAGCTCATATGTGAAGTGCAGATACGGTTATGTTTTCACTTCTCAGTAAATAAAAAAATACAACTGTTCCAACAGTAAATGGACTCTTCACACAAGAATCACACGACTGGGACCAGCAGACAGTTTGGGCATTAAACAAAGAGCTGGTGCCCTGTATAGTCTAGTTTTATCACAGCGCCTATAAATGAAGAGAGGAGCTGTTTATGACTAGTCCACTACACAGTCTGAAGTCTTTACTAGTATTATTACCACACTTAAGTGTAAAAAAGACTTTGATGAAAGCTTTTACTGTTTGTCCATATTTGAATCTCTCTTTTTACTTGAGTTGATATATTCACTGTTTATAAGTTTGATCACACTGCAGTGTGGACAGTGGCTCCTGAAAAACACAGCCCAAATCTTATACTCCATATAAGATTATAATATATAATATTATGATTATATATAACTCATGTTTTTGTGAGTGAGGCTGTTGAAGCTACAGAGTCGCCTCATTGGTTACGCTCGCACATGTACGCTCCTCACATCCTCACCATGTAAAATCTCACGTCTTATTGCACATTCATAGAATTATAATTTCTTGGTGAACATGAAACTGGTCCTTAAAAACGGCGAGCACCAGCTTTGGGCCAAACGGGGGCTGCAGCCACATAGCTTTGTGTTAGCACACAACAAAAATACTTTAAAATGTGAACAGCAGACAAACAGAGTGAACATATGGAGCACTAAAACTTTCACCTGACCACGTCTTCTCTCGGGGCGGGTCAGCGCTGGTCGGAGCTCAGCCTGTAGCTGATTGGCTCCTGCAGAGACACATGACACACTGTCCCTCGCTGTAGTGAGAGCGCGCCCTAAACCAACATGTCTGATATAACCCCGCCCCCTAGTTTATTTTTATTGAAGATCTACACGATTCACATGAATGACCCATTTCGAGATCAAAATGGCAAATTTCACTGAAAGGTGACACGTTTGCAGCCCTTCAATTGTACAATGAGCTTTCCAAAATAAAACTGATCCCAAAGCAAAAACACCAAAACGTCATGCATTTTTCCCCCAAAATGAAAATTGTCATATTGAAGGTGACCATGGGGGATGCACACATGGAGGAGCATGTAGCTTTTGTGAATCACAGCTCTGCGTTTCTGTGCACACAGTGTGGTCAGTGCTTTCACACCTTGACCCCTCGACATGCCGAGGAGCACTGAGAGCAACATTAGTGACTGACAATATCATTGCTTTAAAAGCATCAGGAAACAGTTAGAGTGCACTAGACCACCAATAGTGTGAAGTGAGCGCTTCACTTTAGGCATCACTGACCACGACTAGGAAAGGATCAGGGCTTATTGCCAAGTCGAGATGTGTTGTTTTGCTAACCAATTTGCTCACGGTTTGAGTGTACACAGATATTATTTATTGTTGCCTGGAGCTGCTTGTTCCAAAAGCACTTATGTTTATATGTTATTCATAAAAGTATGAATGCAGCAGTGCATTACATTACACACATAGTATTTAAAGTACTTAAGCACCAACTTATTCATGTGCTCAAATGTATTAATTGCATAGTAGCAACAAGTGAAATGAAGCATTGTAGTAAACACAGGTTTCGTGTAAACTGGCCTTGCATCAGAAGGTACAGGTTTGTGTGCATCCCCCTGTTGGTGGAGAGTATAGCCAGTGTTTATTTTCATGGTGTTTGCAGTTCCACTCCCACAAACAGCAGCACCTGGGCGTGGATCCCTGGTGAGTTCCTTGAAGGGCTGTCATCCTAAAGTGGCTAACTATGCACTTTTGTCAAGGCAATGCCGCGGATGAATTGTTAGGCTAATACTCAGAGAATACTCACAGTATACCACAGACCTGGATGCACGCCTTCAGCTTAAAAGTAAGGAGCTAGGTCAGAAGGAAGGATGCAGCACTTCCAGACAACTAACACATTTACAAAGGTGAGAAGAAGTGACACACAGAGGTTTTGATACACCAAGTCCTGAAACAGCAATCAGAAAAACACCTGATTGATAAGTGATACTGTTCTAATATTTCAAGAGACCAACATTCCGGGATAAAACCCATTAGAACAAACTTCAAACTAGATTTTGTCATTTGCACAGCGATAGCAAGTGTGCACACTCTACACAGGAGAACTGAATGATAGAATGAAAGAATGGACCCTAGTGATTGCAACAAATGTTATAGTTAATTTAAGAATGTCGAGGTAGCTCTTATTGACGCTAAACTCTCCAAAAATAGAGCGACACATGGGTTTTGGAGTAATGTGGCGACTGCTGGTGTGTCACCTTTAAAGTGCCTTACACCCTTCTCGTTATTGCTGCCAGTCTCCATTTGGTGTCATTCTCTTTGAAGAGGAATAATGTGTTTGGCTTACAGCTGCTACAGCCTGGAGGGTGAGGGGAAGTGCAGAGGAGGGGAGACAGAGGGAAAGTTCATGGTGAAAAGGGCAACATTTGATTGAGATTTAAGTGGTCTTGTTGTGGACCCAGCCACACGGAAGTGACCGCTCAGCACAGCAGCATCATTGAGTAAACAATGTCCTGCATGATAGTCCGACATGCTGTGGCCACGAGCAGTGCCTCTGGAATACAACAGGTAAATGACGTTAATGATGTCATGTCTGGTTATAATTGTGAGAGTGCAGAACTCTCTGGATGTGAGATAAGCTGGCGGATGGATGACTTATGTAGATCTGTGACTGACAGACATTGCTGTGAGTGAGCTCATGTTGCAAGAGCACACAGTGATGTGACTGTATTCATTAATAGCAGTGCTGTAGGAGACACTGAAGTATTTCAAGCAACAACTGGTGTGTGGCTGCTCTGAAACAACTGGGCCTTGGCACCTGTCTCCCTCTGTCCAGAGACAGATGAAGTTTGAGCTGCATAGACAGTTGGATGACAATGTCAGACGGTGGGCCAAAGCTGCATAGTTTGCACACACAGACATACACAGACATGAAGCTAACGCCACACTGAGCAGTCAGCAGGCTGCGGGCATTCAACTTCTACTATAGATTCATGTCAACACAGGCAAAGAGCAGCCATACTACCTAATGTATGCACCCTAACCTCCCCAGTGGCCCGGAGGAACTCTACACCAGAGAGGGACATGCTCCAACAGGGCCCCAGCACAGCTCTGCTCCTCAGGCTGTCTTCAGCTAAAGTAGCAGACACACCCACCATATGCTAAGCACAGCACTGCAAAAACAGCAATATCAACTAAAATTCATATACTGCACTGCAGTAAGTCAGCTAACGCTTCCATGCAAGTGCACACAGCTAATGGTTTCTTTAACCATGTGGCAAAACAAGAAACAGCACCAACATTTCACTAAAACAATGTCCAGGTGACTTAATTTGAAAAGAAGTGAGCTGCAGGCTCTGCTGTTCAGTCAAGTCTCTGACGAAGGCCTCACCTGGGCCGAGATGCAGCCAACCAAAAACACACCATATATTCACGCTTAAATAAGTTTCAGCACAAAAATCTCTAAGAATGAGCAGTTTTTTTGCTTCGCATTTGACTTTTCAGACATGTACACGAAGTGTTTACATTTAGCATTTAGCTTACTCACCGGCAGCAGTGCAGGATAGTACAGCCCCATCATGGTCTGCTCTGGAGGAACCACTGCCCACTGTGCACTGCTCTCCGGTTCCCTGTGCGTGTCCAGCTCTCCTGCTCCTCCTCTCCTCCTGTGTCTGTGCTCCAGGACCATGAGGTGATGATGGCTTCAGTCCACGTTTGTCTCACACATTCAAATTCTCCCTCGTCTGCTCCCTCCTCCTCCTCCTTCCTTCCCTTTCTCCGGTGTGTCCCTTCTTCTCTCTCCTCCAGCACGTAGCTCCTGTCTGTCTGTCACTCCCCGGCCGCCTGTTTTTTTCCTCTCAGGCCGTGAACCTCTTCTGGCCTTGCTGTCTTTCTGCTCCTGACAGCCCGAATCTCCTTACTCCACCTCTCTGGTTCCTCTTTGCACCGCGTCTGTCATTCACACGCTTGCGTTACACATCCCGCTGCTCCCCCCTTTGCTTCCTCTTGTTCCCGCCCCTCTTTTAAAAACTTTCCCTCCCTCTTCAGGCTCAAACCCTCCTATCCATCAAAGCATCCATCCTTCAGTAGTAGCCGGCTAGCCCCGTGCCTGGTTAAAGACAGAACGCAGTTGTGGCTGTCTCCTCAAACCCCTGTAGAGAGAAAAGGAACAGGAAGGAAGATGCCGTCTTCTATCCACGCATTGGCTGCCTGAGAGTACAGAAAGCGACCCCCACTGCATTGCAGCGTTTTTTGATGATTTATTTATTGCTTGGCAGCCTGTCAGCTCCAAAAAGCAGTGGTAGGTAGGCCAGTCAGTAGACAGCTAGGTAGCACGCTGCGTGGGTAGGCTCCTACATGACTATTCCTCTTGTCTTCTTCAACTCTTGTCTGTAGAAAAACCCAGGCGAGCGTGGCTGAACCTAAGCTGGAAGCGGACTAAGGCTGCATTGCGCCTGTTCCCTCCGGCTCCTCATCCCCACACTTTATTGTTGGAGGGTGCTTAATTCGCAGAGTGCAGTTCCTTGCGCCGCATTTTCATATGGGAGGGACTGAACCCTGCGGAAAAAAAGCCCTGATGCCAAGCTTTCAGACATCTGCTGAGTCTGGCTAGAACTGAGTCCAGGGGGATGCGGAGGGAGGGCCAGAGAAGTGATTGGAGGTGCTTGCGGAGGAAAAAGGGCCAACTCAGGGAGAACAGAGGGTCAGCGGATGCAAACAACAGATAACTGGAGACGCAGATAAAAGGATAAAGCGGAACAGAGAGTGGGATGACAGGATTAGGGCTGTAAATGAGAGGATGAATAGGGATGATGGCTGGATTAAGCTCACAGGCTGCACCAGGCGATAAACTGTGGCAGTGTAATGTACACACAGATGTGCCGTGCTGGGACCTGTACCTGCGCTGACACAAACAAACACACGGGCTAAAACAAAGGCCTAGATCTGTCCTCGGCTCATCATACAATTTAAACAAAAGCCTGCTGTGGGCCACCATTTTACACTTCAAAGTGTCGCCTTTTTCAAAACCACTTTTGAAAAACTGTACTGTACTCATGGAGAACTGTAATCACTTTTGTTTGGCAATTTTGCTAAATAAGAAGAAACTTATTAGCATACTTAGCATCTTAAACTGCAAGATGCACACATTAAATTCAGTTCCTAGAAGTTTTTTTTTCATTTTTTCTATATTTTCTGTATACTGCTGAAAAAGCATTTAGTCAGGAGTTGTTCTGGCCTATATTACAAACTGACTACACTTTTTCATGATGCCTGTAACCTCCATGTTGCCATTTACTTGTGTTGTCATCCATGGTCTTTTACATGACATAAACAGCGGGAGAGTGACATCTCCGGCCCCCAAAGGTCAAAGTGTCTCTTGGCGACTTGTGTCCAGGCCGAATACTTAACTTTACCAGCAGCAGGGCCTCCAGGAGCCTGTCACCATTTAACACATTCATATTGACACAGGCGAGACCTACAGGCGGTTCAAACATGCATACATAACATTCGACAGGGGCATTACCAAAACAAGCCTGTCCAGCCCCGCTAGGCCCCACTCCAGCCATTTGCATGATAACCAGGTAGCAGCTAGTGCACAGGGGACTCCTAATGTGTGCTCAAGGCTGGAATATATTAGCCCAGATGACTTTTCAATCTTTGATAACACAGAGTTACGTGTTGAACAGAGGAAAGAAAAAAAAGAAAGTGGTCCACTGCAGAGAGCAGTTAAGTTATTTGCTTCAGACGAGCAAAGGGCCAAGACCCGCGTTTGACATAATATTTATTATGTATGATTTATGCCGAGGAGACTTCAGTAACATTGTTTTCATATTTTCATGTTTTATTGCCTTACAGTTGTTACTGGTCAGGCAGAGAGTGAATACATTTGATAGATAGACTCTGCAAAATAACTAACAGCTTAAATAAATTAGAAAAATATGTTTGTTTGTTTAGTTGTTTAGTTTAGGGCATGATATGCATGTTAAATACTTGCCAAACTGTAGCCATGGGCCATTTTCCATCTGTTTCCCCACATTGTCACACACATTTCATACACCAGCCCACACAGACACTGGACACAAGGTGAGCGAAGCGTCTTTCCTAAAAACGCACACTGAGAGGTCTGAGTGGGAATCTAACTCCCTCCTTTGGGGCTGGTGGATGAGCACTCTGCCCTTCTGTAGCACCTGGTGTCTCAGCACTAACCAGCACTAACCCAGCGTAGCTTATGACAATGAGGATTTACAGTAGTTGCATAGTAATCTATTCAACACAACTGTTTTAGGGGAGAGACTACAGACCAAAACATATCAATTAAAGCTGCATCTCGATCAACAGCTCCCATTATTTCAGTTATGTGCTTAATATTTAATGTATATATTTGTGCTATGTACCGGAAATATGTAGTTAAGTGCATTTTTAAAACATAAATGCCTTATAATTTACTCTCAGTTATAATGTTTTAGTTAGTGACCTGACTTTAAAGGATCAGCAGCGGTGAATAATCTTACTGCAATACCAAGCAGGTGACGCTTTGCCAAACACATGGTATTTTTATCAAGACTGAAGCCAAAACTGTCTCTTTGATGTCAGCACAGAAAGCACATATTATTAACTATATCTACACGTGTAAAGGATTCATGTAAACTCATTTCAGCAGCAGCAAAAGGCTTTCTTCCCAGTGCTTCAATAAGAAAACTATTTATGTAGGAACAGATTTTTAAAGCTGCATCCTGCAACCCTCATACTGTGTGGCCAGAGTATGTTTGCTCCATCCCAGACATGACACGGAAAGTGAACTCAATCTCATAACCTAAAGAAGTCGCCAGCCTGTTCCTATCCTCCGTCATGCCGCTGAAGAAGTATATTCCCCAGAAAGGAGAAGTGTGGAGCCTGTGAGAGGAGAGCGGACAGTGAGCACAGGCTGGGGGCCAGAGTGATGTGAAGAAGAGGAGGAGGAGGAGGAGGCTGGGGGGCCATCGGGCTCAGCAGACCAACACTCCCCTCCTGTGGCACTGCCAGAGAGCTGCACATCCAACACAGGCCACAAGCAGCAGACAAAGGAACACGCATGGAGGCTTCAGAGGCTGGCACGTGCGCACCAGTGGCACGCGCTAAGCCACTCTCACTACTGCTCGGCGGTAGATAAGACAGCTACCCGGCCGCCGCACTGCACACACACCGCTCATTACGGGGAGCAATATGCATGGAGAGATAGTTCGACTGAGAGGGAGAGAAGGGAAGGGGTGGCATTGTGAGGCAGCACAGCATGCACACAGCCTGGCTTAGTTTAAAGCAGCCAATAGCTTAATGTCTATTTTCAAAGGGTCAGAACAGTGAAAAGAGGTTCAATCGCTAGTTTCTCTTTCATCAATCCCTCTAACAGCCATCATTTATGTGGCACCAGAGGCTGTGGCAGGAAAATATAACAGCGTGATACAATGGAGCGGATCATTACTAAAGACAAAATATGACGGTCGACGAGAAGCACATGAACTTCACCGATTTCAAAGAGAATATTTTTAACAAGGATTACACAACACCAGATACAGAAACTATTTGCTTTTATCACAGTCACATTTCTGTGCAATAACATTCAAGGATATTCTTTGAAATTATGCTCAATTTTTACAATGGTGTGCGAGCAGTCACTAAGCTCTTACCTGACTGTGAGGTGGGTATCCATGGAAACCAGGATTTAAAGGTTCATTGTTCTGCAAGAGACAACAGGAGGGAAGAGAGCGGTGAGTGGCAGCACTTTGAAAAAGCACACGGATGCGGCATGACAGTCCCAAACTTTTACATTTCAGCTGGAGAGCTCTCGAGCAGAAAAACAGCTGCACTTAGCTTGTTTTTTACAGGGACTACACAGATCTGAACATTCTGAGGATCAAAGCCACATGGTACCTCAGGGAAACTGTACAGACCTGTGCTATCGGGTTATAATTGAGAGAAGATGGCAATATATATGTGTAAATCTTTATTGTCAATTATTTACCATGTTGATAATACAAACTGCCTTTTGGACCATGAGCAAGACAAATCCCCAACACTCTAACCCAGTGTGTGGTACAAAGGCTGTTTACCACACACTAGTTCACCTGAGCAAATTCAAACAAAAAAACAAACAAAAAAACACTGAGAAACTACAATTCAGCTTCAGCTACGTCAGAGCAAGTGACAGAAACTGACCTGTGTTTATTTAATTAATCAAGAGGTCCAACATGTAGTGTGGAGTTTGGAGCAGCTCTGACTTTACAGGAACATTTATTTTTTGCAATTTTCTGTGCTGAATGCCAGTGATTAATACTATAATGTCTTATTTTTGTTGAAACCCATACATTTTGTTATTGGTAGCAACAATGTAAGGGTCAGTACTTTTTGATTTGATGCTGAATAATTATTTACGGTAATTATTTTTAACTATATCAAGTGGCTCTAGAGCAAAATGAAACCAGTTCAAACAAGGACACGTCTCCTACACAGATCTAAAGAGGCCGGGTCGCCCCTGCAGCTCACACCTCCAGAATCACCCCTGCCCCGAAAACCTCTGTTGTGCCTAATTGCTAGCTAATTAGTTTTAATTCAGTTATTTCTTAACCGCTTGAGTTAATTCGTGTATTATTTCAGCAGGCACTGAGCTGTGCTGAGCCATCGTTGAGGAGACAAAGAGCGAGGAGTCGAGGAGGGGCTTTGGAACAATGTGGAAAGTTAACCCAACGATGATATTTTGACAGCAGAGAGAGATGATAACGGTGCACTCTTGCCTGCTGGCATGCCTAGCAGAGAAAACATGGCCGCCTGGGGAGACTCATGCCTCGGCTCCGTCACACACGAGAGGGAGGAGGACGAGGAGGGAGAGGAGGGGGTGTCTGAGGGCCAGTGGGGTTCTCTCACATTTACAGTAAGGACAAGGCATTAGGTTTTACGCCCAGCAGTTTTGAGGAAAACAAAAAGAAATGTCAAGCTTTCAAACTGTACATTTTTTACTACGCATAATACGCGGCTTATAAAAAAGTGCTGAGGGTCTAATACAGCTGGAAAGAGTCATTTTTATGTCACGTGTAAAATCTACTGTAATTACCTTAAAAATAAATTATCATTAAGCCAATAAATTTAAATGTATTTCAATAATAACATGTAGTACTATGTAGGGTTGTTCTGATACTGATACTGGTATCAGGAAAAAGCTGTAGTACGGCACATTTGCATGAGGAGCTGTAGATAGGAGCACTGCCCCTGTTGACGTCTGCGGATAATGCCACCGCTAACACTCAGAGGTTAAATGCAAACTGTGGTGCATGGAAGTATAATAAATCTGGAAGGTAAACCCAAGGTGGAGTCATATTGTTTTCAATGGCCTGTGTGCATTGGCGCATGGGCCAAAAATAATTTTCTCTTCTGCATTAGCGCCTCCCACAATGTGACGTCTGGATCAGAGCGATAGCTGCTACAGCGGAACTAGCTCAGGTTCAGAGCGATGCTATTTACAATTCTTACATGTTCATGTTGTGAAAATAGAGAAGAATCCCTTTAAAATCGTGTCTTTGTGAAAGCTGTGGATGTTCTGTCAGACACAGCAGTTTGAAGTCACAGAAAATGTGATCTATGGGAGAATTCTCCTGGGAGCTGCAGTACCGGGAGCGGCCACTAGTCGATCTCACCCTGGGACAGAGGGGGAAAGTCTCATCCAGTTTTTTATCATAGATCCTGTGGAGGCCCTGCAGACACTTAAAACATGCTGATACTGGCAGAAAAGCCATTTGTGTTACCTCTTTGAGACCTTCATTTAGCCTTTGTTGTGGACGTTGAACTTGGCGGAACACTCCGGAGAGTCCAACCCGACGACAGCGTAACAGACTTTATTTACTCTGCATAATTAGCAGTGTGCTCCCAGGATGAGCATTTTTTACAGACCACAGTGCTGTTTTTATCCACCCTCTGTGGTAAAAAGTGACCAAGTAGAAAAGTAAAAGTGCTTAAATCAGCACAACTCATCATCGAGACATTAAACATTTGAGTAATACTTTAGTCCTCAAAATCTTATTCTTGAGGATTTTCTTTAGAAACAGCCTTTTAGTAGATTTATTTTTTGCTCTTGTACTGTTACAAAATAGTAGCCTTAGTCTACTTCTGCACGATATGTGGAGTAGGACTGGTATCTGCAAGTACACCAAGGCCAAGTGTCAGATTGGATCAAAAAATAAATAAATAGATAAATAAAACAATAAGTTCAGCGACAGACAGCTGGGCTAATGCTTGTAAAATTAGAACCAAAATAGTAGATACAATTTGACATTAATCTTAATAATAATACGACTCTTGTGGCATTAAACCCTAAAACTTATTTGAGAATGTGTAGAATTTGTATTTGCAGGGTAAATATATTCTACTCTAATGCATATTTAAAGAAGTGGAGCTCAGAATCCTCCTGTCCTGCATGTGTGTACAGGGGGATGGGTGTTAGGCCGGCGTTAGAAGTGCCGATGTTTTCATTACATTTAATCTCCTGGACTAGCAGCAGACAAAATGTTTCTATTCATGGGCCCTGCTTACACACTGTTCCAGCTTGAGAGTAGGCCGCCTAGTGTGTCCGCCTGACTTGCGAAGAGTGTCAACAGTGTTAACCCTGCGGCCCTGACCTCCAGCTGCCTGCCCACTTCCTGGTTTGCTCATTGAGCCAATCAAGCGCAAGTGTCAGAGGCTGGAGGGATCGTAGTGGAAGCATATTGACATCCAGCTTGTCCAAACCCCCACTCTAATGACCAGGCGAGCGGGTGCAGAACAAACACGCTGCTCAATGTGTGTCTTTGTCCACTGTTCCAACATTGTAAAATTAGATTGTGTTTTTTTTTGTCTTGCGTTAGAACTTGTCATTACTGCACATGTAGTGATTTCAAAGCGAGAATGGAGGTAGTTATCCAAACAGAAGTGGGCAAGGCAGGAGGTACAATTGCGTATTCGCAGCGTGTGAGCCCCCAGTGGTGAAGCACAGCTGGGAACCTGGCAAGTGTCGCTCCAGCTCTTATTAATTGTGTTATTGCTCATACACTTTGTTGTTACTGAGAGGAAAAACATATCTCTGGTATTCAGATTTTCATATCTTGCGCAGCGTGCAGTGTTCTTGATAGTGTCATCATTGTGTTACTGAACTATCAACATTACTAGAGCTTTGTGTAAGTATTGTGACATTTAACGAAAACTAAGCGATTTCCCGATGTCCGTAATGATGAGACGATCAGAGCATGAGTTTATAGGCCGTTTCTTATGAGCACAGTAATCTAATGCTCTTTACTCTCACTTTTGGACCCTTTCTATAAGCTTCTTTGTATGATTTAATGTACTATACAAAAACAGACATGTATGGGACCCATGACTGCCTAAAGAGAAGGAAAGTCTAGACACTGTGGGCTGGGGAGAAAGAAAGAATGAGGTTGGCAAAAAGCTATATATGAAGGTTAGGTAATTTTTTGTGATGCTAGGTCACTCAACCTTGACCCTGAAGATATATGTGCCCACAAACCCGCTCTTAAACAACGCTTTCTTTGTCTCCGCTCACCACTTCCTGTTTCATCTGGAACTAATTTCCCCCTCGTGCTTCGTCCCCAGGGGAAACACTCTCCTTGGTGCGCTATGGTAGCACACTAGATCGGGCAGACGGACATAATAAGATAGTGAGTGTGTTAAGGTTGTGGTGCTGGGAGCTGCATGTCCACGAGGCCCTGGGCGATGTAGCAAAAAGCCTCCTATTGAAACGAGCAAAATCGTACCACAATGAATTTCAATGGCTATATGAAACCTGAGTGAGGGGATCAGCTGCGTGGTGTACTCATTACACTGAACCGAAATGTGCCGAAAGTTGGGGAGGGGGTTTAAAGAAAGTCAGGATTATAAGTCAGCAACGATGGAATTCCTGTAAAAATCCAAACCAAATGTGCCCAAATTATAGAGCGAGGTCACGAATGGACAAGAAGAAAGACAAAAAAGAAAAAAAGCAGAAGGCGGAGTTAAAGCAACATCTGGAATCAATCCGTCTGTGGCGCACTGGGAATGGACTGCGAAGAAGGAGGGAAGAAAGACGGAAAGAGAAAGATGAAAACCGGGCAGGCATAGAGGAATTTGGACATGGCCTAAGTTAAGGACGGAGAGGGGGAAGGGGGGAGAGCGAAATCAAGCGCTCCAACGTTTGCGAAATGGAGAAAATGAGTCATATGCGAAGAATGCATGTGATTTATATTTTCTTAAGAGAGTGGGGGAGGGGGATAAACTTGATACCTCATTTATCCGTGGTCTGCCTTTACCATATGGCATTGCGTTTAAGTCTGTTACAAGCCCAGGCACTTTTGTTCCTCTCTACCACAGTTTGGGAAATAAAATGGAAAAACTGATGCACTTGCCGAGTTGAAAGCACTGGCGGGGCAACTTTTTGGAGTAGTTTGTAGAGTGCCCCAGGGTTGGAAGACAAAATCGAGGACAGTACTAAAAAGTCCGGCGAACATAAACATTTCAGAAAAACTGAAGGGTGCTTTGCTTGTTTATTTTTTTCTCTCAGGGCCTCGCTATTTTAGGAGATGGGAAGAAGTTTGGGAGTTGCGGCAGAGAAGGGGGGAGTTAAGAAGAGGCAAAAAAAAGAGCAGTGAGCCCTGGTGAAGGAAGGCAAAATGACATGAGGTCAACAGATGGTGCAGGGGGGAGGGACGCAGGGGTAATTACAGAGGCGTCTGCGAGCGGGCCACAGACAGAAGAGCGAGGTGATCCTATCCACGCACCTAAAGTAAGAAACGTCCCACCTGCTGCCCCCTGCGGCTCCTCGTTAGCCAAAAGCTGCAATGTACAACTAGTCAATCCAGTGTAGACTTCAAAGTCGGCTCAGAACTTTGTGCCATAATTGTAAAAAGTTTGAAAACAGATGCGAGGTAATTGGATATTCCATACTGGACACAAACTGGTAGAAGTGCAGAACGGGAACAGCTACAACCCTCTCAATCTCACCAAACTTGTGGCTGCTGCAAAGTGGGAACTGAATTGCCAGTGCTATGCAAAATAAGGTTAGTTTGGCTTTAAATGTCAAAGTAAAGTATCACAAATGAATGCATAATAACAAATACATACAGGATAGGAAAATAGTCAGGATATTAAAGTGAAAAGAGTGGTACAGGTGAGCCTGGCAATCTAACTGCAAACTAAAAAAGCAAAACGGTCTTATAAAGCAGGAGGACAGCGGACAGACTGATGGATGAGATGTGCTGAGAAAGAATATGAAAGCCATATGATGAAGCCAAAAAATGACAAATGCAGTTGTGGAGCGCAGTGACAGGCAAACCAGATGGAGGCGTGCAGAAGGTAGGGCGCAAAGGAGACCAAAGGAAGAGACGTTTTCTCAGATTGTACATACACTGCACTGGCCAAGAATCTCTACAGCAAGTATATTTTACACTTTACATACCAAGTGGCATTCCTATATTTGGCCTGTGTTTATGTGTTTTTTTTAATGTATGGCCTGCCTGTACTGAGGCTGAGCTGCTGCAATGTGGGCAGAAACAGACACTTGTGCAACTCAAAATGTTAAAAGGTTGAAGCATTGGCGGGCGTATTCACATTTGGTATTTTTACAGACTTTTCAGTGAGATGAGCTGACAAAAAAATGTATTTTTTCTGAGTTATGCAGATATATACTGTACCGTCATGTCTTCAAATATCTCAAAATATGGATCTAGCTGTGAGATGATAATGCTGCCAAGTTTAGCTTATCAATAAAACATCAATTACTTTGGGAATCACACGCTTTCAATACATATTATTCAAATATTTCATAGTGTGGCATTAAATGTAACAATCTCCATGAAGACAGACTGGGGATGCCACCAGTCTGTACATGTTTTTCAAGACATTTTTTATACATTTCATTACTGGCATACACTTGTAGCCTATAAGAACATGGCAGCTGTGAGTGCATAAAACAGTAGTGCTGCTTTACCATCCCCATCGCTGACTCAGGGTCGCATCATTCACTGTCGCAATTGATTATTTTGATTGGTCAAAGCAGAGCCCGGCAGGCACCGCGCAGCACTGTAGGACATTAGTAAACACAGGCCGCACTGGCTGATGATGAAGATAGATTTCCTAACTGCAGAACAGACCACGTGACTGCAGCTTGACAGGGCATCCCGCATGACCCAGCCGTGAAAGGGAGAAGTGGCATATCTCCGTTTAAAGGGGCAAGATGGGAGTGTGTGTGACAGTTTTGGGGCAGCCTTGGGGAGGGGTTAGGAGGAGGAGGGGGATCAACAAGGGATGTGACGGGAAAGATGACCATAAAGGGAGACTTCACATGCGAGTGCAGTGTTTAAAACTCTAGACATTTACAACAGTGAGGAGGAGGAGGAAGCATACACGCAGTCCATTTCAGTCAGTGCCTTTCCCGTTTGATCTGATTACTCCTTATGCTTTGGCAATAGTGCGTCTCTTGTGTCAATAAAGCAAGGTGTAGTGAAGTGGACAAAGCTAGAGCACAGCAGAGATAGAGGCACAGAATATGAGTTAAGCAACAGCGTCTAGGGAATATTTAGCTTATCGCTGCTAGTTCAAAAGTCAAGACTCGCCTGGGCCACGGCTCAAAGATTAACAGCAATCATTAACGCAGAGGTGCAGAGCGTCATTATGGGAGCCACTGAGATTGTTTTAACTACTTGGCAAAATGTATTTACTGTGAGCGCATCAGAAAAGTAACGACTAAATCGCAATATTGTTAAACTCCACTGGCAATGTTTTAATGCTGATGCAAGAACTTTTTCAAACTTTGACTTTCTTTAGCATTGAGCGCAGAGAAACCCCCAGACAGACATTTACACAAATTATTTTAGTCTGATGTCCTCAATGCATTTTCATTAGCAACCGATATTACCGTGTTTTGGGTCCTGGAGCACGGATGAAAAGTTCAAGTTTGAAATAACAAACTGTGACAAACGCTTTTGGCCAGCGATCCTGAAATAAAGCTGCTCGCACTTGGTAATAACCTCCAGTATCCACATCATCTACGCGTCCATATGCCCCCACCTCGGCCCGGCCCCCCTCCCTCCGCGCTCGCCCTGTTAAAGCGATCAGGCCGCTTAATGCCCTCTGCTAAATGAGCTTTGATCTCGTTAGCGCAACACAAAGCCTCTTTACTGCCAACGATAGGACAAATCGGCTCTCGTGGAGGGGAGAAGAGGGAGATGGACAGAGAGAGTGAGAGAAAGTGGACTAAGGGTCTGAGTGGCCAGGCTTTGCCAGCAGGGAGCACATCAAAACAATAGAGTAGGATGAGAGACGCGTGAGGCATGAAGGACAATGAACGCAGAGGGAGGAGAGCAGGGGCCGAGGCGTGCTCATGTGCAGACGAGTGCAAAGGTATTCTGCTTCTTCTGGTTTAACAGGAGGCCACTATCCACCTTTGGGCCTGACAATAATCCTGTGCTGCAGCAACGTGTAAAGAAAAATAACACACAGTATGTTACACTGGTTTAGATTGAAGTGGTAGTGTTTCTGTATAAGAGAGCCTCCCTGAGTTGTTTCATAGCATGATAATCACAGTTTCACATTAACAGATGCATATTTTGATTTACAAATATTGATTTGAAAGTATTTTTCCTGGTCCGACACTTATGGATATTTTGGCTTGTGCTTCTTAATTTCCGCACAAAAAATACGTTGAAGGTAAAGGTTGGGGGATGGCACTCAGAACCAGGAGTCAATTAGCAATCTGGAAATCAGCCTGGGGCGAGCTGGGGCGAGCTGAGGCGGGGTGGGGGTAATCAGAGGACAGCCAAAGGGGAGTAGGGGTAACAAACGGGGGTCCTCACGGGCTGTTTATGAATGTATGTATGAGCACAAGTGGGGGAGGAGAGCAGGAACAAAAGGCAGCAGGCCCAGCGCTGCACTCTCATTTATTATAAAAAGCCTGATTTACAGTCAGGAGGAAGGTCAGCGCCTCCACTACACCTCTGAATGGAAGTGCTATGGTAATGGCCAGGCTCATTTAGATATGAGAGCATCCCCTGAATCTTTCTTGGCCATCCCAAGCACGTGCTCTGCCGTAGTAAACCATCCGTGAGGCACACCTTGACAAATACACTGACATTTCCCCAGAATGTCATTTCATTTTATATTTACCTTAGCATGAAGCTAAAGGGTTACTCCACTAATCATCATTCATAGCCTTTCCTCCTGCTTATCTGCAGCACTCTCCATGGCATCCCTGCGATCCATCAGCCATCTCTGCTTTATCATGATTCCTAATGGTACTGGCCTAATGGCACAATACACCTCTCTCTGACCGACTTATCCTTGGCGTCATCCTTTGTATGACCCACCTATCCATCCAGCACATGTCTGACATGAGGTCATCTCCAAGAATGACCTCAATACTAAGTGCATGGAACAGAAATATTTCATTATTTGAATTATTAATTACTGCTTAAGATGAGTGACAAATATTTCCAGGAAAAGTGTAAATGCTAGACACAAAGCTGACACATTATCGTGTGATCTGGTGGAGTGGGTTGAGAGCTGTGTGGTCAGGAGCTTCATAGCAAACAGGTCCTAGGTGACAGGTCAAACTAAGAGTGGTTCAGAAGCTCCTTATGACGAGTGTAATATCAAGGCAGTTACATCGCCCTGACAGGCGCCACTGGGGCTCCACCTTGGACAACGACAGTGAAGGAGAAGAAAGAGCTAAGTCGAAAAGCAAAGCTCTCGATTTACCGGTCAGTCTACGTTCCTGCCCTCACCTTTGGTCATGAGCTCTGGGTAATGACCGAAAGGACAAGGTTGCACATACGAGCAGCCCAAATGAGTTTCCTGCGCAGGGTGGCTGGGCGCTCCCTTAGAGATGGGGTGGGGAGCTCGGAGTAGAGCCGCTGCTCCTCCACATCGAGAGGAGCAGCTGAGGTGGCTCGAGCGTCTGTTCAGGATGCCTCCTGGATGCCTCCTTGGAGAGGTGTTCCAGGCATATCCCACTACAAGGAAGCTCTAGGGAAGACCCAGGACACGCTGGAGGGACTATGTCTCTCTGGTCTGGGAACACCTTGGGGTCCCACCGGAGGAGCCGGAGGACGTGTCTGGGGTGATGAAAGTCTGGAAGTCCCTGCTTAAAGTGCTGCCCCAGCAAACCCACCCCCCGGATAAGTGGAAGAAAGTGGATGGTGTTCACGTGATACAAGACACTGATCCATCTATCAAATTTACTTTCATTTTATGCTTCATATAAAACGCAAAATGGAATTATTGCACCACATACCTCTAGGTGCACTTTCTTTCCAACATCGGACATACGACAAAACTATTTAGTTAGATTTGGATAACACTGACATAAAACTAAAGAAGACAAGGTGATTTATCCTATCTATTAAAAAGCTGCGGTTATTAAATATGAAAAAGTCAAAGACCACACTTAACAGTTTAGACCCTGCCTAACATCTGTTTGTTTTGCTTCATCAAACTGTGCTTTGCTCTCCAGCCATCCATCAAACCCCCCTTCTCTCTCTCTCACACACACACACACACACACATACACACACTCTCTCTCAAACACACACACACACACACACACACACACTCTCTCTCTCTCACACACACACACATATAAATATACACACACACACACACACAATCGAGTGAAGCAATCGATACAACTGATGGGCAGAAAGAATGGTCCCCACACTGCTCTGCTCATCGTCACATCATCTTTGCCGGCGGGCTATAACCTTTCCCCATCATCGTGTCCATCGGCTGTGAAGTTATCAGACATTACGTGCCACATGTTTGGCTCTGCAGCCACTCAGACAGACAGCCAATTAAAGCATTTCAACAGCTCCCCAGGATTCAATTACATCCAGGTAACCCCTGAGCCTGCCCCAGTGCCCCTGCCCTGCACAGTACTTTGGGCTGTTTCCTTTAACTAAGCACCACAGTGCTGTTGCCTTACGAAAGCATATGTGAGGAGGAGGAGTTCAAATGATGCATGTGTTTATGAGAGAACGAGACAGAGACATAAACAAGAGGAGAATTGCACAGTGCAAACATTAGAGGTGCATTCTGCACTCCTGCTGACGCCTGATTTACAGTAATCTACATAGACTGGACCGGCAGACTAATGCTGCCTCAGCACTGCTGTGAACACGGGGAAGACCCATGTAAGAAGGGCCCCTAAGCCCCTCTCCTCTCCTGCCTTTGCCCAAAAGACTCTGTTCTTTGTCTTTCACTGTGCAGACCCCTCCCCCATCCGTCTCCCTCTCTCTTAACACCTAGCGACAATCAGAGGGGCACCCAGTGATTAATGGCACATGCAGTATGTATTTAGATTTGAAGGATGAATCACAGAAAAATAAACACATATTTTCTGAGTCTGTGTAAAAATGCAGGCTTCGCCCATGTGCCAGTGTAGGACTTACTCTCCACACACATGATGAATGGCTCTGATCTTTGCTGTGCTGCTGCCTGTCATAGCCATGGAGCCTGGATCACATTACCTTTGTCTGGCTCGTTCAAATCTCCCTTCTCCTGAGTTTTTTTTGTTTTTTTACCATTACAGCTCTCATTCTTAAATCTCACCTTGCCACTACATAAGGTGCTTCTCCGTTTGCTGCAATGATGCATGAGCATATTGTTGATGAGAGAATGGAGTCTAGTAAAGCATCACAAATCCTCTGAGAAACCAACAAAAGCCCAAAGCTCCAGGACTAACACAAAGATGAGTCTCACCTGTCCTATGTCTCCCACCACAGCCCCGGTGCCTGGATCTATCCGGGGTCTCTTGCACTCGGCCCCGGTCAGGTCAGTGAGGGCAGCGGCTGTCTGCGCGTCCGGCTCCGGGTCTCCCCTCTTCATGCCGCGCACAGCTGCTGGGACCCCGGCCGCGCTCGTGTGGGCTCCAGCCGCAGTATCAATGTCCCGGTCCCGGTCCATTATTCCCCGACTAACGGGAAGCATTAAAGATGCAACGTCGGTCGACATTAACATTGGACGCCCAGTCTCCAGTCAAAATGTCTCTGCGTAACGTTCCTTTGTAATAGTCCACAACTCCAAATGTGTAATGTCCAAAAACACGCACAAAAACTGCTCTAGAAATGTATTATTACTGGCAGCATTTACACTTTGTTGTCAAAGTTTCCATTTGTTTGTCGAAACATGAACATAGTGCCAATTTAAAAGGTCTAAATGTGACAAACAGTGAGTGTAGAGAAGTAAAAGATGCCAAACAGTGACCTATTTGAGTAAAGAGTCTGACTCCTGGACGCCTGACAAGCTAATTAGCCAGCTAACATTAGCTAGCCCGCTAGCATTACATTCCGCTAGCTCTCTGTATAAATGTGCCTCTGAGAGTCTCTCTCTGCTGCCAATAAAGGAAAAGGTTGTAAATGAGCAGCTCGCAGCTGTGTGTCCTCCGCGGCCGCTCGTGTCTCCTCCGGACTGTCGGAGCCCGTGTTTCAGTCCGTGTTTCAGCCTGGAGAGCCTCAGTTTCAGCCTCTCCTTGGTTCTCCGTCCTCTCCTCGCTGCGGATGTGTCTTGGCGTGTGGACCTGGCTCTACACGGTTTCCTCTGGTTTAGGTCTCAGTCGGTGGAGCCTGGAGCGGCTGATCCGCGGTCAGATCTGTGGGACGGCGGGCTGTGGGAGAGAGGACGGGGAGGTGAGGCGGGCTGGTCCTGGGTCTGCACATTCTCAGTCTCTCCTTCTTTTCCCAAACCCCGTCACCACACCTCCACCCGCCCCCAGCCGCTCTCTTACTCCACTTTATGGTTTGGAGACGTGACCATTACGCCATCCACATGTCTTTGTCCACTTGTCTGTGTCCACTTGTCTTTGTCCACATGTCTTTGTCCACTTGTATTTGTCCACATGTCTTTGTCCACTTGTATTTGTCCACATGTGTTTATCCACATGTGTTTGTCCACATGTCTGTGTCCACATGTCTTTGTCCACTTGTCTTTGTCCACATGTCTGTGTCCACATGTCTGTGTCCACATGTCTTTGTCCACATGTCTGTGTCCACATGTCTTTGTCCACATGTCTTTGTCCACATGTCTTTGTCCACATGTCTTTGTCCACATGTCTTTGTCCACATGTCTTTGTCCACATGTCTGTGTCTTTGTCACATGTCTTGTCTGTCTTTGTCCACTTGTCTTTGTCCACTTGTCTTTGTCCACATGTCTTTGTCCACATGTCTTTGTCCACATGTCTTTGTCCACATGTCTTTGTCCACTTGTCTGTGTCCACTTGTCTGTGTCCACTTGTCTTTGTCCACATGTCTTTGTCCACTTGTATTTGTCCACATGTGTTTATCCACATGTGTTTGTCCACTTGTCTTTGTCCACATGTCTTTGTCCACTTTGTCCACTTGTGTTGTCCACTTGTCTGTGTCCACTTGTCTTTGTCCACTTGTCTTTGTCCACATGTCTTGTCCACTTGTCTTTGTCCACTTGTCTTTGTCCACTTGTCTTTGTCCACATGTCTTTGTCCACTTGTCTTTGTCCTTTGTCTGTGTTGTCCCTTGTCTTTGTCCACTTGTCTTTGTCCACATGTCTTTGTCCACTTGTCTTTGTCCACATGTCTTTGTCCACTTGTCTTTGTCCACTTGTCTTTGTCCACTTGTCTGTGTCCACATGTCTGTGTCCACATGTCTGTGTCCACTTGTCTGTGTCCACTTGTCTTTGTCCACATGTCTTGTGTCCACATGTCTGTGTCCACATGTCTGTGTCCACATGTCCACATGTCTGTGTCCACATGTCTGTGTCCACATGTCTGTGTCCACTTGTCTTTGTCCACTTGTCTGTGTCCACATGTCTTTGTCCACATGTCTTTGTCCACATGTCTTTGTCCACATGTCTTTGTCCACTTGTCTTTGTCCACTTGTCTGTGTCCACATGTCTTTGTCCACATGTCTGTGTCCACTTGTCTTTGTCCACATGTCTGTGTCCACATGTCTTTGTCCACATGTCTGTGTCCACATGTCTTTGTCCACTTGTCTGTGTCCACATGTCTTTGTCCACATGTCTTTGTCACATTGTCTTTGTCCACATGTCTTTGTCCACATGTCTTTTGTCTGTTTGTCCACATGTGTTTGTCCACTTGTCTTTGTCCACTTGTCTTTGTCCACTTGTCTTTGTCCACTTGTCTTTGTCCACTTGTCTTTGTCCACTTGTCTTTGTCCATGTAGAACATAATCAGCAGGATCCACTTCAGATCCTCCAGTGACTCTCATTCCACATGATTATGTGGGGTTAAGTTTTTTAAATGTGATCCAGGTAAAGACAAAGGCCTATGGACTTGTGTGGACTTATGTGGACTATAAACTATAATATTCTGTATAATAAACTGTGATATAAAGTCCAAATGACGCCTGCTTAATCAGAACTAACACTGTTTTGATTGTCCAACAGTTAATTGAATCTGTCTGGTTGTTGTGTCCATCCTGCGGGTCACTGTGGTTTTCAGCTCTGTAGCCCACATATTACATCTGTATAAAATATAATGATTGACAATGACAATATGATTATAAAATGTACATACAGCTCGTATATGATGAGGACCACAGGGCCAATAAGAGGCACAGATTTACTGACAGGGCTTTAGCGCCCCCTGTTGGGATTGGGCAGATGTGCCTTAAAACTGATCGAATCCTCCACTATTTAATAAACACCAGACTATAAGGATCAGTTCATCTAACATTCTAAAATATATATTTGAAATGATTTAGTCTAACTTCTCCTGTGCGTTATAGTCACAGTGTATAACTCTTTAGTGTCTCTCTTTAGTTTAAAGACTAAAATAAAAGCGTGTGTAGTGTTTTTTGTGTTTGGTTGTTTGTTTATTGCCCTGAAACTGAGCAGACATGATCTTCTCTCTCACGGGTCCTGGAGGAGGCCTTCTCCTGCTTGTTTCTATTGAAAACTTATTCTGTTAGTTATAATCTTTCACAGTTTGGCATAAAACTAATTTATCTCCATGGACAAGGTTCCGAAGTATGGCTTTTATTTGTATGTCCATGAAATCACACAGGTGCCTCCCTAAAGTCACACACTGTGCCTCCATGTGTCACTTGTACCTGACACAGTGTTTGTCTGATGTTTGTTCTATAATTGGAAAAGTTTGTGAGTTTTTCCACTGAGTTTCTCCCTCCGTCGTCCGTCTGTGACTGAAGCTCAGAGCACGTGACCCCCGCGGCCCCGCTGACCCTGGGGACCCTGCCGTGAGTCTGACCCTGGGGACCCTGCCGTGAGTCTGACCCGGGGGACCCTGCCGTGAGTCTGACCCGGGGGACCCTGCCGTGAGTCTGACCCGGGGGACCCTGCCGTGAGTCTGACCCGGGGGACCCTGCCGTGAGTCTGACCCTGGGGACCCTGCCGTGAGTCTGACCCTGGGGACCCTGCCGTGAGTCTGACCCGGGGGACCCTGCCGTGAGTCTGACCCGGGGGACCCTGCCGTGAGTCTGACCCGGGGGACCCTGCCGTGAGTGAAGAGCCAGAGTCTCACACATTTCACATCGCTAGTTCCAGGTGTCCTGTAAAAAGGGAAAAACTCAGGTTGTGTCTTGAATATTTTGAATTCACACAGATAGTTCACATGCTGTAAAATGAAATGTGAAGAGGGTCCCCTGCTCCCCCTTCCCCCTCCGCTCTAGTGTGAATGTAAGACCCAAACATGAAATGAAGAGACAGTGGAGCCCAAATCAAACCACATTAGATTTATTAAAATAAAAACTCAGAGTAGAGTATTTGTAGTGTACTTTTGAAACAGATGCTGCGCGTGAAACAGGCATAAAGTATAAAAGTGCTTTTTATTATTTTGTGCTGGTGGTATTGAGCTTTTTATTGAGTTTGGCGTTTTAGTAGATCTATTGTCAAAACACTAAACCAAACAGACCAGAATCATTCTGTAGATTTTTAAAAACTCTATTCATCAAAAGAGATGATGATGAACAGGTGACGGCTGCAAACCTTTTATCAGGCTGTACACGATGAACGGGGAGGAGTCACTCAGCTTTCCTCCTGTGACAAACACAAATACTGTTCATGTCTCACACATGAGGCTCAGTGGCTCCCCCTGCAGTCTCCAACATGCTACTGAGAGGGCGGAGCTTACAGTGACATACTGGCCTGTTATTTACATGTTATTACACAGGATTTACACATCACTGTCTCACAGATGTAATTATATATATGTATAAGTCATGTCTAAAAAATCATTTACATTTACATTGGCAGTGGAGTAATTATTTGGAGAGACAAATGCACCATTCACTACGTTTTACATGAATAAAAATAAAATCAAATCTGTGACAAACATATAGTATAATGTTTTCACACATGAGGCTCACTGGCTCCTGTGAGAACGAGAACGGCTCCCTGTGAGAACGGCTCCCTGTGAGAACGGCTCCCTGTAAGAACGAGAACGGCTCCCTGTGAGAACGGCTCCCTGTGTGAGAACGAGAACGCTCCCTGTAAGAACGAGAACGGCTCCCTGTGTGAACGAGAACGGCTCCCTGTAAGAACGAGAACGGCTCCCTGTGTGAACGAGAACGGCTCCCTGTGTGAACGAGAACGGCTCCCTGTAAGAACGAGAACGGCTCCCTGTAAGAACGGCTCCCTGTAAGAACGGCTCCCTGTAAGAACGAGAACGGCTCCCTGTGTGAACGAGAACGGCTCCCTGTGAGAACGAGAACGGCTCCCCTGTGTGAGAAACGAGAACGGCTCCCTGTGAGAACGGCTCCCTGTGTGAGAACGAGAACGCTCCCTGTAAGAACGAGAACGGCTCCCTGTGTGAACGAGAACGGCTCCCTGTAAGAACGAGAACGGCTCCCTGTAGGAACGGCTCCCTAAAGAAGAACGGCTCCCTGTAAGAACGAGAACGGCTCCCTGTGAGAACGAGAACGGCTCCCTGTGAGAACGAGAACGGCTCCCTGTGAGAACGGCTCCCTGTAAGAACAAGAGACTAGGGCCCCCTAAAGACTAGGGCCCCTAAAGACTAGGAGCCCCTAAAGACTAGGACCCCCTAAAGACCCCCTAGGATCCCCTAAAGACTAGGACCCCCTAAAGACTAGGGACCCCCTAAAGACTAGGGCCCCTAAAGACTAGGGCCCCTAAAGACTAGGGCCCCCCTAAAGACTAGGGCCCCTAAAGACTAGGACCCCCTAAAAGACTAGGGCCTCCTAAAGACTAGGACCCCTAAAGACTAGGCCCCCTAAAGACTAGGACCCCCTAAAGACTAGGGCCCCCTAAAGACTAGGACCCCTAAAGACTAGGGCCCCTAAAGACTAGGACCCCTAAAGACTAGGCCCCCTAAAGACTAGGGCCCCTAAAGACTAGGGCCCCCCTAAAGACTAGGGCCCCTAAAGACTAGGACCCCCAACTAAAAATTAGGACCCCCTAAAGACTAGGGCCCCCTAAAGACTAGGGCCCCCTAAAGACTAGGACCCCCCTAAGACTAGGGCCCCCTAAAGACTAGGGACCCCTAAAGACTAGGGCCCCCTTAAGACTAGGACCCCTTAAAGACTAGGACCCCCTAAAGACTAGGACCCCTAAAGACTAGGGCCCCTAAAGACTAGGGCCCCTAAAGACTAGGGCCCCTAAAGACTAGGAACCAACTAAAAACTAGACCCCCTAAAGACTAGGGCCCCCTAAAGACTAGGGCCCTAAAGACTAGGGCCCCTAAAGACTAGGACCCCCTAAAGACTAAGACCCACTAAAGACTAGGGCCCCCTAAAGACTAGGACCCCCTAAAGACTAGGGCCCCTAAAGACTAGGACCCCCTAAAGACTAGGGCCCCTAAAGACTAGGGCCCCCCTAAAGACTAGGACCCCCCCTAAAGACTAGGGCCCCTAAAGACTAGGGACCCCCTAAAGACTAGGACCCCCTAAAAGACTAGGGCCCCCCTAAAGACTAGGACCCCCTAAAGACTAGGGCCCCCTAAAGACTAGGACCCCCTAAAGACTAGACCCCTAAAGACTAGGGCCCCCTAAAGACTAGGGCCCCCTAAAGACTAGGGCCCCCTAAAGACTAGGACCCCTAAAGACTAGGCCCCCTAAAGACTAGGGCCCCCTAAAGACTAGGGCCCCTAAAGACTAGGACCCCCTAAAGACTAGGGCCCCTAAAGACTAGGGCCCCTAAAGACTAGGACCCCGTAAAGACTAGGGCCCCTAAAGACTAGGGCCTCCTAAAGACTAGGGCCCCTAAAGACTAGGAACCAACTAAAAATTAGGACCCCCTAAAGACTAGGGCCCCCTAAAGACTAGGGCCCCCTAAAGACTAGGACCCCCTAAAGACTAGGGCCCCCTAAAGACTAGGACCCCCTAAAGACTAGGGCCCCCTAAAGACTAGGACCCCTAAAGACTAGGACCCCGTAAAGACTAGGGCCCCTAAAGACTAGGGCCTCCTAAAGACTAGGGCCCCTAAAGACTAGGAACCAAGTAAAAATTAAGACCCCCTAAAGACTAGGGCCCCCTAAAGACTAGGGCCCCTAAAGACTAGGGCCCCCTAAAGACTAGGACCCCCTAAAGACTAGGACCCCCTAAAGACTAGGGCCCCTAAAGACTAGGGCCCCTAAAGACTAGACCCCCCCTAAAGACTAGGACCCCCTAAAGACTAGGGCCCTAAAGACTAGGGCCCCCCTAAAGACTAGGACCCCCTAAAGACTAGGACCCCCTAAAGACTAGGACCCCCTAAAGACTAGGGCCCCCTAAAGAAGGGACTAGACTAGGACCCCCTAAAGACTAGGGCCCCCTAAGACTAGGACCCCTAAAGACTAGGACCCCTAAAGACTAGGACCCCCTAAAGGGACCCTAAAGACTAGGGCCCCCTAAAGACTAGGACCCCCTAAAGACTAGGGCCTCCTAAAGACTAGGGCCCCTAAAGACTAGGGCCCCCTAAAGACTAGGGCCCCCTAAAGACTAGGACCCCCTAAAGACTAGGGCCCCTAAAGACTAGGGCCCCTAAAGACTAGGACCCCCTAAAGACTAGGACCCCCTAAAGACTAGGACCCCCTAAAGACTAGGACCCCCTAAAGACTAGGGCCCCCTAAAGACTAGGACCCCTAAAGACTAGGGCCCCTAAAGACTAGGACCCCTAAAGACTAGGGCCCCCTAAAGACTAGGACCCCCCTAAAGACTAGGACCCCCTAAAGACTAGGACCCCCTAAAGACTAGGGCCCCTAAAACTAGGCCCCCTAAAGACTAGGGACCCCTAAAGACTAGGGCCCCCTAAAGACTAGGGCCCTAAAGACTAGGGCCCCCTAAAGACTAGGGCCCCCTAAAGACTAGGGCCCCTAAAGACTAGGGACCCCCTAAAGACTAGGGCCCCCCTAAGACCCCCCTAAAGACTAGGGCCCCCTAAAGACTAGGAACCCCCTAAAGACTAGGACCCCCTAAAGACTAGGGCCCCTAAAGACTAGGGCCCCTAAAGACTAGGGCCCCTAAAGACTAGGGCCCCTAAAAGACTAGGGCCCTCCTAAAGACTAGGGCCCCTAAAGACTAGGACCCCCTAAAGACTAGGGCCCCCTAAAGACTAGGGCCCTAAAGACTAGGGCCCCCTAAAGACTAGGGACCCACTAAACACTAGGGCCCCCTAAAGACTAGGACCCCCTAAAGACTAGGGCCCCTAAAGACTAGGACCCACTAAACACTAGGGCCCTAAAGACTAGGGCCCCCGTAAAGACTAGGACCCCCTAAAGACTAGGGCCCCTAAAGACTAGGGCCCTAAAGACTAGGGCCCCTAAAGACTAGGACCCCCTAAAGACTAGGACCCCTAAAGACTAGGGACCCCCTAAAGACTAGGGCCCCTAAAGACTAGGGACCCCCTAAAGACTAGGGCCCCTAAAGACTAGGGCCCTAAAGACTAGGGACCCCCTAAAGACTAGGACCCCCTAAAGACTAGGACCCCCTAAAGACTAGGGCCCCTAAAGACTAGGACCCCCTAAAGACTAGGGCCCCTAAAGACTAGGGCCCCCTAAAGACTAGGCCCCTAAAGACACAAAGGGCTGGGAGCCTGAATCGTCACAGAAAGTGCAATAACCGTCGCACATTACAATAAACACGTTTTTTAAGTTTCGTTTCAGCAGAATCTGCGGTCTCACCTCCTTTTCCTCCTCTTCCTCCTGCTCCTCCTCCTCCTCCTCTTCCTATGTTCTGATTGGTTTAACCTCGTGTCCATCTCAAGCCTGAGCCAGTGCCCGTGTGGAGCAGCCCAGAGGCGGGACCTGCACAGACCCTGAGATCAGAGTAAAGTGTCAGAGTCAGAGCAGCTCAGGCTCAGTCGCTGGTTTTGGGTGTTTTTCTGGTGTGACGTTGGTCGAAGAGAAGAAGAGTTTTCTGCACAGACCAGGTGAGTCTCACATGCTTCGTGTCATAAAACACTCACACGTGTTTTATAGAGGAGTTTTCTGAGTTATGTCTGTGTCCTGCAGGTTTCACTTCAGGACAAGACCAAGTACACATCATCATCCTGTTCGACTGTGTGTTTGCGGTACGTGACAAATTATATGTCATATATATATATATATATATATATATATATATATATATATATATATATATATATATATATATATATAATATATATATTATATATATATACTATATATATACTGATATATATTATATATATTTATTTATATGTATATATACATATATATATATATATGGTGTGTGTGTGTGTGTCTATATATATATATATATATATATTATATAGTACTATATAGTACTGTACTGCATTCACATTGTGTCATATATATATTTATATACTGTGTCATATATATATTTATATACTGAACTGTCACATCATTATGGAAATGTTTGATTTTGGAGTCCTTACTGTCAGGAGGCTCGCATCTCCACAAAACCTGACTTTCTTTGGGCTGGTGGAGGGCTTCTTTCTTCCTTTGAAATGATTCTTTCACAGTTTGACATAAA
>JAIEZT010000019.1:1337950-1377117 GCA_019594935.1 Periophthalmus modestus | reverse complement strand
TCATGAGTTTCCAGTTCTAGCTGATAAACGGTCAGTGAATCTGTGACCTGACGACACAGAGGAGACAAAATTAACCACACAAAGTGATTCAGATGGAACTAGATTCTTGAGCGTACTTGTTTTGTGACCCCACAGCCTTTCAGGGGCACAGAATACAGGTTTGGGCTGGAGCTGAAATGGTCAATGGCACAGGACACTTCCTCGTTGGAGGGATCAGGACCAGAGACTTTAGGTTCGCTCACAAACTCGGGTAAAGAAAACAGAAGGTGCTCTCCCAAGATGCAATCTGTGGACAAAGTTAAACAGACCATAGACCTTTTTGGGAGTGTTTCTCCAGCTTCCCACTGTGTGTTTTGTCATTTTGGGCTTGTGTAAACATGATCTGCTGTTAGAGCCTCACCCTTCACAGGCAAAGTAGAGAAGTGGAAATGTGACCCGGTGCCAGGACAGCCGGGCACGTCGATGGGCGGGGTCACGCTGGCACTGCTGCGACCTGTGTGAGGAGAAGCACACGGAATACAGTTTTCATTTGAATCTAAAAGCAGGAGTGCACAGATCCACAGCCCAGAAACAGTTCAGCATAAAGAATGTGACACACGGGCCTCCGGCAAAAACAGTAAAGAGGCCAAACTTCACACCAGCCTCTCAGGTTCTTGCTTCTAAATAAGTGTTAAATATCATGGGTGCTTCTTTCATTGCGCTGGTTCTATAAGTTTAGAGAACAGATGTGGTTATGTTCATGTATTTGTTGGACATGTTGCAGCTGTAATGGGACCAAATACTAATAAAATGTTTGTAACCTTCTGACTTTGAAGAAAGTCACGAAAAACTAAATCCTTCTTTCATTATTGTGACAATTCTTTTTTCTTTTGATAATCCTGATTAACCTAAAAGGGGAAGAGTTGAATCTGATTCATGTCAGACCGTGAGGGGAAAAAAGCTCATGTATTTTTTTATATAATGTCTGTAAACTTCTGGTTTCAACTGTACGTCATGTGTCTTTAACACCAGACTGGAGCCATGGACTCATTTTCATCTGTCCTCATCACTCTCTCAGGCACAGACTCAAACCTGCTCTCGTGGTCACTGGAGGAGAGACGGGGGTCTGACTCGAGGAGATTAGGACAGTGTGAGCTCTCACCACTGAACCACACTGTGGCCTCACTGTGGCCCCACAGCAATCTCCAGTCCAGGCCCAACCTGCTTAGATTTTCAGTGTGGTACGGCAGTTTAAATCAAAAGAGCACAAAGAAAATGCCAACTAAAATGAACATCCTAATTAAATCGAATCAAATTGTTTTTATATATGCCTCACACAGCAGTGGAAGCTGGGTTTCCACTATGAACTTATCCTAATTATCTAATTCCAATCCTCATTATAGACAAAATGAGAATTCAGTGCTCACACAGTACAGCCTGTCTGACCAGGATCAGGAATAAGACTTAAAGGTAAACTAAGGCTGAATATAAATAAACCATCTAAACCCTGGAACACTTTTTCATGTGGCCTACATTATAAAAAGTAATTTCTCAAATGTATTTAAAATGATAACTGGACATTTTTACCTTCCACACTGGCATCCTCAGGACCCTCCTCTAGCGCAGACAGAGGAGGAAATACGACATAGTTCTCTGGAGCCGCTCGCCTCTCCCAGCCCTGTTCATGTGAGAGATCGGAGTAAGGAGTCGATTGTCCTTCATTCATCAGGCCTTCTGCTGCATCATGGACCGGTGCGAGCAGCTCCGGGGCAGACTGCGAGTCTGAGCCGAAGCTCCGCTGCACATCTTCACTCTGAATAACACGACTTTGTTGTGGAGGAATAGGATGGTTCTCACTTTTAGGTGCATAAAATAAGTGGTAGTTATAAGGCAGGGGCCAGTACATGTATGTGAGAGGATGTTGATTGGCAGGAGGTGTGGATTCACCAGCAGGGGGCGCTGTTACAAAGGCTCTTTGATCATTCAGATTTGACCAAATATTTGGATTCATTCTGAGGTCACCTGTCTCCACACTGTGCTGTTTATAGACTTCAGGGGAACCGTATATTGGCTTTTGAGACTCATCCAAGTGAGTTTTTTCTATAAGGTCATAGTGCGGGACGTTATAGGGCACGAGAGGAGGTTTGGCATAAAGCTCAGCAGCAGAGTTCAAATGAAACAAAGGTGTAATGGTTTCACGGGAGAGCTGAGACTTCACTGCAGAGCCAGGGTTCTGTGGGATTTTGGGGTGGTGGTAGTAGTGGTAGTATGGGTTGAAAACATAGTTGTGAGGCTGTGTACGAAGAGTGGAGCCCTTCAGCGGGGCAGGGGGACGTTTCATGGCAGAAGTATCTCCTGGTGAAGTCTGTGTGCTGTAGTACTCATCGGGTGGCTTTATGTGGTCGTTCTGCTCATCGTGTAACAGGGTTTTATGTGGAGATTTCACCGTCGTGAGGGGAGGAGTCACCTGCGGGACATGGGCTCTGTGGTAGAGATGAGGGTGGGAGCCTGTGGGATGAGGGTGGGAGCCTGTGGGATGAGGGTGGGAGCCTGTGGGATGAGGGTGGGAGCCTGTGGGATGAGGGTGGGAGCCTGTAGGATGAGGGTGGGAGCCTGTGGGATGAGGGTGGGAGCGTGTGGGATGAGGGTGGGAGCGTGTGGGATGAGGGTAGTAGTGTGTGGGATGAGGGTAGTAGTGTGTAGGATGAGGGTAGTAGAGTGGTGCCAGGTAAAAAGGTGGTGTCCATGGATTAAGCTTCAGACGCTCTGTCTCTGTCTCTGGTTCTGTTGCTGTAGACTGATGAGCTTCGTTTGATTCTTGAGATCTTTTAGTAAATATGGGACATGTGAAGAAAAATACTTCTTCCCCAATTTGAAGAGAAAGTGTCGTATTTCCTCCCTGTGAAAATGACGTGACAAATGGAAACAATGTCAATAAATAAACAGTAAAATGTAATCCATGCTCCTTTTAATGACAGTTTCTTCAGTCATTGCGTAACCTTACCCTCGATGTGACGCCACAGGCCACAAACGGCACAGTGATCACAGTCTCTGCCTTTCCCCTTTTCAAACTGTACCCACAGTGCTGCACCAGCTCGAGCAGAGGAGTCCACTCACCCCGGACTTAAGGGAGGAGGAGAAGCGTCAGAGAAACAGTTCATAAGACGGGACTTACCTGGGAGAACATCTTTACCGTTTACATTGAGCTCTTCGGACACAGACGGGCCTCGGACGCTGACGGTGAGACCAGAGGACGAGCAGCACTGGGACAGTCCTTCCAAACCCCGGGACCTCCCTGGAGACACAGGACACGACATCCAGACCAGTGTCCTGCCCCACAGCAGAGGCAGCACGTGTCGATCGTTCTGAAACACAATTCACTTTATGTCTAATGTGCGTTTAATAACACTTTTATTTCACATGTGCAAATAATCAGTGTCATATTTAAAGGACACGGACTTTCAAAACTCCAAAAGATAAAGTATAAAAGTGTTAAATGGAGGACTTACCTCTGCTGTGACGTAACAGCCGTTATACTGAGCAACTAGAGTCATTTCTCTCCAACTTTTGTGAACAGAGAAGCCGCAGCGAGACGGCAGCTCAGACAGAGCGAGTGAGGAGTCAGTCCCTACAAAGTCACAGGGCTTATTTTTACTGAGGTGTGCAGACTTTGAATGAGGATAAGAGTTAACCTGTGATCACCTGTGCGGACACGGAGCTGCACAGCGCGGGTCCTCCTCACAGTGAGGGTCATAGAGTCCTCTGCACACTCCACCACAGGCCGCAGCTCCTCTCTGACCCGAGTCTGAGCATCTGCAACAGAAACATGATGGTCAGGGATTGTCAAAAGCATCATAATGATTATCTGACTGAACCGGTCACCTGACGCCATGTTTGTTCTGATATTGTTGTTATACACATCTACCTCCAAGTGTTTTATTTTTAAGCACATCTTTACTTATACTTATTCGTGTTCCTAGTTTGTGAGCCGTGTTCACTGACAAAATAAAAGTCTGATTCTGATGAACATTTTAACCTCTTCTGTGCCAGAGTGAAGTTCATGTTCATGTTTTGATTGTGTCAAATGAATAAATAAATATGTTGGTGCTGACCTGCATCAGTGGAGTCAAAGCTCCCATAAACCACCTGCTGGACTCCTCCTCCAGAGCAGCTCAGGTGAAGAGGTGGATGATTTTGATACTGATCCAGTGGAGACTCCATCTGAGGTTTGTCTGTAAATGTGGGCGTCTCTCTGACTGTGCGTTTAGTTTTCAGAAAACTGGAGCTGACTTTTCTCGAGTCTAAACCTTGTCTCCTTCCTCTTGTCCTCGGGGGAGTCTCTGTGTCCGGGGTCAAAGCTCTGTCCACGTGTCCGTGACGCGTGGGGGCTCCGGGGGGTCCGGGGGGCCCAGAGGCTCGTGCATGAGGCTCACTGGCCCCTGAATCAAAACTTAAAGCTGCAAAGGTGAAGATGACAACAACACCCAAGCACAATGTGTTTGTCTTCCAGTTCATTTCAGATCTGAGCTGTGCGTAAAACAGCAGAGAGACGCGCAGTGGAGAGGTTTTTATGGGGCCACACACCTGTTCACTCATTAAGGATCATCCCACAGGTGTCACGGGCTGATGAGGAGGAGATTCAATCAGCACATGAGCCTCTGCTGCTCAGAATGAACCAACACAACACTACAAAGGACACTGCGCAGAAAAACACACGTCTCTACACATGTGATGCTCTTCACAGCCACTAGAGGGCCCCACTGCACCACACAGACCTTATTTATGAATCTGATGAAGGGTCTGAGGGTTGACCTGAAATGCACCAATAAATCAATTAAAAAGATAAATCACTGGCATCAGAATTTACTTGTGTTTTCCAGTTTTAACATTTTGATGTAGTATTTTACTCTACAGCCGAAATATAACCACTGAGGCCATTTTTATGTCTTTTTATACAGAATGACTATATAAAGAGCTCTAAAATAAATATATTGAATGAATGAATGTTATGAATATTAAATGTTCTATTGACTGAACAAATATGTAAGTACTTTTTAAAGGCATTTTTATATTTGAATCCTTCTTTGTTTAGTCCACACGAAACAAGACAAGATTAATCATAAATATTGCACCACTGCACAGACATTTAAAGAGCTTCAAAGCAAACACAGCTTCCACTCTTTGTTTTTTCACTGACTCTGTTCATGATGGTAACAACCAGGGGCCAGAGGGTCATTTTCCCACAGTTCCTCACCTGCAAAGTCCTGCTCCCTTCACTCTCGTCCTGTGCCAGAAGCAGAGGACAGTGTGAGCAGCTCTGTGGGAGAATGATTGCAGCAGCTTCAGTTTGATGAGGAAGACTGAAGCGGGGCGAGGTGGAGGGGAGGGATGATCGGTTAGAAACGGGCGCGGCGGCAATGCAATGACTCATATTTGGAGTTGCCTAGCTACAGCCAGGACTTGTTTTCTTTAGACAGTGAGCGCGAGTACAGTCTGGAATCTGGATTTCATTGAAAGTCCAAGGCTACACTGAGGGTGGGGGGCGGTGGAGTAAACACAGGGGTGGCACAAGGAAGGAGACAGGAGGGGCACAGCACGGAGGAAAATCATGTGAGGAGGAATCTGAAGTGAGTGTAGTAATGCGAGAGTGAGTCAAATTTTGGTGGGGAAGTGAATCAAGATTGAAAACCTTTGGCTGGTAACCATGGAAACAGGTCAGCGGCGGTTAGTGTAAATACGAGGAGCGTTTCTTTTATTCACAGTAAATGGGGGAAGTGTATTTGACAGGATTAGATAGTAACAGGACTTGCCCTTCGTCTGAAATAATGACATTAAAGTGAAAAATGTAGTGAAAACAAACTATTTCTATTAGAATTATGTCACACCAAACACATCTTTCCACAGAACATTAAAAAAGGTAATTAAACTACTGTAAAAAACAAAAACTGACTGACAGGAGGCAGATTATCTCATGTTTTGTCTTCTCCTAACATCTAAACGACTGAATTCTGGACGTGTTTAGTGTTGTTTGTGTAAATCGACAGGTTCAAATCATGTAATATTCTGATTAAGTGCAGGGAAGCTGTGTGGTCAAAAACAAGAGGCAGGAACACCTAGATGCGGAAATGAAGTAAGTCCAAATGAGTCACTGTAGTGGAAGGCCATTAAATAGACTCATGTTACAATTATCCCAAGTGTAATTACGCTTTGTGTGATTCTGCAAAAAGACATTTACAGTCCAAGATTGTGCAGAGCCACGAGCGTTTGTCACAGCCTCCAGCGTCTCTCACACACGACAATGATGTTTTCAGTGGGAATCAGTCATAATATTTGTATAATGTGCAGAAATAAAGTCTTGAACACGCCTGAACAGTTCACTTCATTCATCATCCACATTTTGACAATAGGAATGGCAGGATTATCCTTGACTTTCAATTATATCCTTGACAATTAGCTCGGGGCGTTTCTACACAGCCCAACTATGTTTATCCTTCTACTTGTGATGCCTTCACAGTCACACGCCGAAATAACTTCAAAACAGCTCTTAAATCCAGAAACACGCTACAGTTTGGTGTTATTTTTAAGGGGAATCAAACATCTCTGGGCAGGGTGCTTTGTTGTGCAAGACATGGAAGCTATGATCATTTTTAGACAGCTGACCACATCGGGGGAGCCGTGGCATTGTGTGAAGCAAGAGTGACTTAGCTCGTGGTCGGGCTCACTCCCCTGGTATGTAGGCACTGCTCGGCTGGTTTTGTGTTGAAACAGCTCCTCACAAACACCTCAATTAAAGGATTTTGACATGGCGGATGCTCATTTTTTGTCGTCTGTAAAAGAGATTTGTTCATAAATACCAGTGATTCAGGAAAAAGGGTTGTATATGGCCACTGGGAAAAATACAATGTGGTGGAATAGCAATTTCTTTTAACAGTGCCATATAAAAGAAATACAACTCTCAAACACACCCCAGGATTTTAATAGGTGCACACATTTGGCATGAGATAATATCATAAGTGTTCTTGTTCCTCTATGACGCTGGTTTTTCCAGTCCAGATCAGAAAAGCAGCACGACAAAGAGCTGTTTGTTGAGCTCGCTTCCCCATTGGTCCTGTCCTGTAGCTGGCAGACATGTGATTTGACGGCTTATATTTGAATTTAGAGACAAAACATACCTGCGCCCGGCCTCCTGTCAATCTGAAGACGACAGTCCTGACGGTACGAGCCGCTATAACATGACACAACGGAGAAATGACTCAAGACAAAAACAACAAAAAAAAAGGCCTGGACAGAGAGTCAAGGGCAGAAATGAGACTCTCCCATTTCTTTTGATAAGAAGATAAGATAAAATAGATGAAAAGTTACAGTGGATGTGCCAGTTTTCTCCAGGGACAAAGCACATTAATGAATATCTGTGTAAAACAAGTGTAAATATGTTGGATTATAACGAACAAACAGATTCACGTCCACAGTCCCGAGGCAGGAGACAATACAACACACAAATATAAAGTTAGTACAACACAAAAAAGTGTTTCTCATGACGCCTCATGTCTCGTGTCAAACCTATTTTATCTGAAATAGCTCTGATTCTTCCATAAATTTGATAAAGTTCAGATGTGATGCTCTTCAGGCTCTTAGCTCGTTGTGTTTCTTTTATTTTATTTACATTTTTTTACACTGATGCTGAGGAAAGTGTTTTGTTTAGTCGTTTTTTATTGAAGTCGTCATGTTGATCTGATCTAAAAGTGTTAACAGACCTTTACACAACATTTGTGCAATGCCATAAAACATGATGTAAAATCCATAAACTTTATCTTTATCTTTTTCCTGCTCTGTTCCAAACTTCTCGTACCTGCTACAGTTACACGGTGAGGATTAGTTTTGAAGGAGTGCCCAGATCAGGCTCTATGTGACATTACAAATGGAGCTTACTTCAGCTGCAGGTAGGGCCCACACGCCCAACCAGATCTGGTCCGACCACATTCTGCCTCGTCACCGCCGCTGGTCTTCAGGTTGGATGTTCTCGAGGCTTTTCATGGCTCGTATCCGCTGTAGATTTTATCTGACTTGTACTTAACCGTGTATGACGATCACTATCTCCGCCGCTGCTCTCCACATCTGTGAATCAGACATAAAGGTGTGAACTGATCAGACTGTTTGGGTTTGATACAAGTCTGTGTTTAATGGTGCTTTGATGAATAAACAACCTGTTATTTAATCATCATTGACTGTGACCATGTGACCTTTAACTTTTCTCTGTCTTTGTCCACTTAAACGAGATGGAATAAGATAATCCACCTCCCAGCAGAGTAAACGCACTGCGCTGCTCTCCGGCCTCACGCGGGATGATGCAGAGGAGGACATTATCTCTGCTGTAGTGTGTTATTATCCAGCCTCGCCTGCTCCAACTCCACAGGCCCCGGACAAGGCAATACATGACACAGCTTTGACGAGCACTTGTTTGTCGAGATGACGAAGACCCACTGACCTCAGAGTCTCAGTCCGACCACAGAGAGGGCTTCAGTTTAAATGTCCTGTGAGTTTTGGTGATGGTAAAACAGAATTTCGTCCAGTGCATCGTGTTAACAGGAGCAGACTGAACTGAGGCTCGACTTTCAAACGAGAGCAAACATAATACGCTTCCATTAAGTGGCATTATTTTATGTTTGCTCCCTGAAAATGAGGGAGGACACATTTTATCTGGGGTCACAGTGCATCATTTCGCACCTGTGTCGACCTGGGCCTGAGAACCTCCTGAGACTCCAGCTCTTTCATGGTTTTATTCATTTCTCTTTGTCATTTGGACATTTGGACCTGATGATGTAAAAATAGAGAATTATCTTTTTACATTATGAGAAAAATGATGTCCACCTATGAGGACATTCGTTACACGTTTGAATCATTCTGATAGAACATTTGAATAATGATTTGATAAAAAAATATTTATTAACAGCAACATTTGTCCTGAGTAAAAACAGTTTGCCTCTTGGATCAATGTGGCTCATTCATGATGTTAAGAGCTGCAGGAGACAGAAGCCTTTGTGAAAAAATTAAATTAATAAATAATAAAAAACAAAATAAAAATCTGAACATTCTTAACTCTTACAAATATTCTAAATTGAACATTTTTGCACTGTTGCTGTTCTTCTTCTTCTAAAACTTTGCATTGTGGCCTAGAGAACCCAGAATGTGTCGGTCTCAGGAGGTTAAAGACACACCGCCCTGTTCGATCCTCACTTTATACGATGTTAAAAATTCTGCAGCATATTTGACGTGACCCGAACAGACGCTGAGCCGCTCTGTGTCAGACGGTGAACTGTTCTTTTATTCTCGTGGCGTTCTCTGCGGGTTGTTATATTGTAAATCATTTGACTTGAGTGCAGTTATTCGTATATCGGCCTTGGTTTTTACAGATTCTCCTCCTGAAGACGCTGACGCTTTGACACTTTGAGGCTGTAAAAATATCTCACATCTTGCTTATTATATCCTGGGCATGTGCCACTTTAAGACTGACTGAAAATCTGCAGGTCCTAAAATAATATAGTTTTACTAAATTAAAAAGAAAGAAAAAATACACCCAGTTCAGAGCCAGTATCAGTATAAATGTTTTACTGCAAACTGATTCAGATAAAACATTTAATCCACTGTGTTTTTCTCCTGTTTGTCCTGGACATGCCTTGTGCTTGTACGACTTAACGACACTGATCACTGCTTCATGCTTCTCATTTTTGTCCTGTTGTCTTTTCCAGTTCATATCAGTCTGTGTCTGCAGGAATTTAACCACATTCTTCCAATTCTGACACGTCTTTTGCTTCAAACTCTTTGCATTGAGCCATGTTAGAATTAAACACACAAGTTTATTTATTTTATGTCTAACGTTTGACGAGATTCATATTTTAACTTGGTACTTTTACACTGGTTAAATTTCAGGTTTAATTCAAAAATATTTACTCAAGAATCAGATAAATCAATGAATTCATCACTGAACTTTAGTCATTTACACTTTAGTTTATTTAATACTGATTGACAGTTTTAACATTTTATAATATCTGGATGTTTATGAAGATATGTTTACTCCCCGAAACTCAAAACCTTGGATTTGAGCATCTCTAAAGTTAATAATTATTTATGAAATGTTCTTAATTAACTTAACAGACTCTTACAATGACCCAGAATGTTAAGTCAGCCGCTTTAATACATAGTTTCAGGTTGAAATATCTCAAATTAAACAGTAACAAATAACACTTCAGCCTTGAAACTAGAGTTGCTGTTACTTTTGATGGAAGTACAAATCATTTCAAAAGTATAAAGCCAAGTATGAAGCTCTGTCCCAGTACAGACGACTCAGAAATCTCACATCTTCAAAGTTATTAAGCTTATGTTAGTCACCAGCTCCACTACGACACTGAACAATCACAGATGAATTCACAACACTTCGGGAAATCTTTGACGACTCTCTCTCCGCCCTCATAACCCTGCTTCCCTTCGTCTTCCTCTCCTCTGCTACTACTCCCTCCTTACATTTCCTTCCTCTCGTTCTCCTGTTACCCACCGCCACCTTCACCATGGCAACCAACAACATTCCTTCATCCTGAAACTCTTTACTAAGCAACACGGGCGGGAAAACAGTCCTCGGAGGGTGTCGACCGAGGAGAAAACCGCAGTACGCTGTTATGTAGAGCTGCCACTGTTTACATGCACACAGTGATACTATGATTACACCCGGCTGCAGTCTGTTCCCATGGCAACGGTAGTACACAGCCCGCAGATCCGGCGTCACGGGAGTCCCCCTCGCCGGTCGCCCCCCTTCCCCAAACACCAGTGAGTCAGCCACGGCAACGACTAAAAGGGAATCAGCCGAATGACAAAGAGATGAGAGCAAATCTCGCACAAATGTGGAAGTAACTTTAGCACGTGTGTCAGGGGGAGAGGTCTGGGGAGGGGGAAGACGAGGGAAAGGGGGAGGAGGGTTATGTGCTGGAGCGAGTGACAGAGAGGGGTGTGGACTGTGAAAAGGGCAGGGCAAAAGAGGGCGGATGGGTAACTTGTACTGATGTGCATTTAGGCTGGAAAGTTAGTATCCGTGAGTAGTAGAGGGATTTAGACTTGAGGAGAGGCAGTCGCCCTACGCACAAAGTGAGTACTTGTTTTTACCCTTTTAAATTCTGTCTCTGCACAGTTTACAGACAATATTTCTGCTTTGTATAGTCACACTCAGAACTGACTTTACTCATGGCTGCAGTGGAGGCTCATAACTAACTTTATTGTGGGGTTATTTCTTCTGGCTAAACTTAGGCCGCCTTGGGAGATGTGTTTATTTTCCATTTGCAAAAGCCACATGATTACCTCCATGTGTGCCTCTTGGATGGCTACCACTTATACCAAACATTTATATTCTGGAGAAGGCCACACTGGAGCCACGGTTGTGCTGATTTGATGGAACATTTTGCATAGACATTAAAGTTATAAACATGGGCAGAACATGTATGTTTCAAGCTGATAAAATAGGACTGAGGTATGATTATTATACTGCGCTTGTCTTCATTTCTGTGAGTATTAACAGCAAAACGTAGCCTCGACCCAGCCCTGACCACTCCTTACAGCATGTCTGAGAACCAGAACATTCCAGATGCACCTTGGTTTTCACCTCCACAATAACACTGGCAGGATTACTTTTGTTGTAGCTGTTCTTGAAGTATAATATCCATTGTTTAATCTTTAAAATTTGACACTGTAACCTAAGTGAACTCCTGAGCAGAGAGCAGCTCCGTGTGAGTCTGCGTGCCCTCGACTGGGTGGGTCAAACACACTACAAACCCTCTTCCTGATCGAACAGGAGCATGTGTGTGGGGGGCTCCTAGAACATAAAACTGCAGGTGTCGTGTTGTAGCTTTACTGGGAAATAGTGTGTGTGAAATTACCTCACAATGGTGGGATGGGGTGTGGGCCGCTGAGCCAGGTATTCGACAGTTATTTTAAGGAGTGGCGTGTATTTTGACATCAGAAAAGACGTGTCCAAACTCATCTGTACTCTATGAATTTCCCTCCATGCAGCTGCTCTGGTTCTGCCTGGTCATCCTCTGGACACAATCACATTATTCTAACATTAAAGCACAAAGTCACTGTTTACTTTCATCTGAATTACTGACTACATCCTATTTGCAGAGTTTTTGTAGAGAGCGTGCGTGTTAGGAGTAACTAATTAAAAGTTAGGAGGCCACGCCCTGAGTAGATGCCATTTTTTCTTTCTTTTTTTTATCTCCTATTCAAAGTGTTTATAAAATGCGTCACAAGTGACTTCTGTTCTGTTGGCAGATGTGAGGTGTGGAGCTTTTTGTTCGAGGGCATGCTTGTTTTTCTCCTCATCATAATGCGCTCTGTGCTTTCTAATATTAGTCAGGCCTTGCAGTCATTTTGTGCACGAAGTTGCAAAGTGGTTTGACTTGTTTTGTATCTTTTCTTTCTTCTTTCACAGCTAAGCCACCATGCTGATCCTTCTCGCTGCCATCTTCGCCCTGCACATCGTCGCCATTGTTATCCTCTTGGTGGCCACTATTGACAATGTGAGAGAAACGTCACTGCACACAGACTCTCATTCAAAGCCCATAATGAAACATTTCACATCATAAAACAGAGCTAATTACCTCTTAGTCTGGTTGTTAACATGACCACACAGAAAAGTCCTTGTTTGATGGACAGAGGTGAAGGAGCTGCTCACTTTTCTGTCATCACTCAGAGCTTCATTCCTTCCCAGACCTCGCTCTGATCTCCAGGGCTGAATACTTCACATTTCTGCTTGACACATGGCTTGTTGTCACTGATGGAAACTACAGTCAAAGTTTCAGCTTAAACATAAAAGAAAAACATAAACATAAGACATAAAAAATGTTCTTTCATTCACACGAGTCATAAATGTAAGAAAACGACCAAAGCCACGTAAATAAAGTCTAATATTTGCTTCCATCGCTCCAGGCGTGGTGGGTGACTGAAGCCATCTCCACGGATATCTGGGGACGCTGGATCTTAACAAACGGGGTGTGGAACTTAACCGAGCTGCCTGAGGGATCTCACTATCCAAAGGGTAAGTTTATAAAATAAACCTGTTTTAAAAGGCCACAGGGTCAAAGTTCATGTTTTAGACAAAAGCATAATCTAGTTTTGCACTAATCAGTTTGACCATAAATATTGTGTGAGAAAAACTCTAAACACAGAATGTTGTTGCACTTTTGAACCTGGAGCCAGCTCCTGTAAACTTTCACAGTTTGTGTTTAAAAATACAGAAAAGTCCAAAGGAAAATCTAGTTTCTGGATTTAGGAGAATCTCAGGGCAAAGGGCAAAGGTCACAAAAACTTTTAAATAAGGATCAGTTTTCAATAAAAAAAAAAAATACTAAACTGAAACTGAAAAAATAAATAAAAACACACTGTAGTTGTGTGTGATTTGTGAAGGTGGGCGTGGCTCAGAATATTCTGATGACGCAACGAGTTATGTTTAATGTTAAATTATGTTTGAAACATCAATGATGCTTTTACCATTTATATTTATAAAAATATTACTTTAACACTTCTAGTATTTTAAATATGTAACCCCTCCACGTGACCCTCGTGCACATTATTCATCTGGTGGTTTTGTGTGTGTACATTCCATAAATGACTCAGGTTAAACCACAAAAAGCCGTCAGCATTAACACAAACTCAAAACAAAACTGTGGAATGTCTCTCCCAGTTTGTGACAGAACCAGGTGCATCTTTCACAACCCGAGACGTGTTCACAGTGACTTCACTCAGATCCTGATGTTAGACTTGAACAAACAGCTTTAGTTTAATTGGTTTGATTGACTTTGACACACCTTTCTCTGGCTCCCCCTGCAGACTACCTCCAGGCGGTACAGGCCAGCTCGGTGCTCGCTTGTATATTCTCCATCCTGGGCATCTTTGTGTTCATTGCTCAGCTCTTCACTTTAACCAAGGGCAAGAGATTCACCATCTCCGGCGTCTTCCAGTTTCTGGCATGTAAGTCTTGACTCTGTTTGTCCCGAGCCGGTTCTGTTGTCAAATATTCATGTTGTGCTGTTGTTCCAGGCCTGTGCATCATGATCGCAGCCTCCATCTACACAGACCGCTTCCACATCAACGAGAACTTCGGCTCCTACGGCCACTCCTTCATCCTGGCCTGGATCGCCTTCGGGCTGACGTTCATCTCCTCCATCACTTACTTTGTGCTACGTAAAAAAACAGCATGATCCCAACTACCAGCCACTGGATGTGACCTCAAAGCTGAACTAGGAGTATTTTAGAACAAAAGTACTGTTTTTGCCTTGACCATATTAGACTAAATTAAGATTTATTCATGTTTTTGACTTTAAACACAACTGTGGTATTTTAGATTTGCATATGTATAAAATGTTTATACAGGGGTCATTTTTTCATCGTTGGAAATCTTTATCTCGACAAAATGACACATACATAACTTTAAAAGTACAACTTCAGAACCATCAAAGATTAGTTTGCGTCCAATATTGTTTTTTGTTTTTTTCTCATTAAAGATGGAGTGTTGTTTTAATAAGTATCTGTGTTTGTACAATTATACAGAGCAAAATCAGTTTAGGAGTTTCCTTCACATGGATCAAACTGTTATAAAACTCAACTTTACATGAATTGAAAACATTCCAGCGTTTTATTAACAAAGTTGAATCAGCCTCATGTCTGTGTTATGTTTCATTAATGTCACATTTTCCACCTGCAACAGAATCAAAAGTTAATTGTGTCTGTACATAAAATGTTTCTTGTAATGCTCTGATCTGTTCTTTATACAATAGTTTTTAAGATATTAAACATTAATACACAAAACGTTTGCTCTTCTGATTTGAACTTGTTAAATTAAGTCTTCTGATATAATTTTTTTCATTTTTATATTCATGTTAGGATTTTAAACTGTTTAGAACTTAAATTCATAAAGTCACTTATGTTTTTGAAAGTACAGATCTGTTCTGTCGTGTGGAGCAAAAAAAAAACAAGAAAAACTCTCCAGTCTGTTGTAATTAACTGTGTAGTAAAAATACTGTGAAAGAAAACCAGAAGAATTATTGAGATTTTGTGATTTTTACTTTTACAGTGACAGTGACAACGAAACTGATCACGTCACACGAGCGAGATCACGTCACACGAGCGAGATCACGTCACACGAGCGAGATCACGTCACATGGGCGAGATCACGTCACATGGGCGAGATCACGTCACATGGGCGAGATCACGTCACACGAGCGAGATCACGTCACATGGGCGAGATCACGTCACATGGGCGAGATCACGTCACATGGGCGAGATCACGTCACACGAGCGAGATCACGTCACATGGGCGAGATCACGTCACACGAGCGAGATCACGTCACACGAGCGAGATCACGTCACACGAGCGAGATCACGTCATGAGTTCACATGGAGCAGTCCTGATGGAGACTTGGTCCAGTCCTGATTCCAGGTTTAATCACAGATCAGACACTGTTTCTTTCCTTCATGCTCAGGGCGGGTCTTAGATTTCCCAGAATGCTTTACTTCTGTGCAGCTGCATGATTGAATAAAGATCACAGCGGGCTGTAGTCATCATCTTCATCAGACCCAGGACACATGTCCTGATGTTCAAAGTGCGGCAGGTGCACAGACACAGACAGGGCGGGGGAGGGCAGAGACAGGCGGTGACGAGGGGAGGCGGGGGCGGTCTGTGACGGGGGAGGAGGGAAGGACAGTGAGTGGTGTAGGTGAGGTGAATGTCTGAGAGCAGAGGCGGTGGGCGGTGCGAAGGCCGGAGGCTCGTAGTAGGGGGACAGGTGAGAGAGGCGCGGGGGGGAGAGGGGGGACGGGGACCGGGCTCGCGGGTGGGGCGGTGTATAACGGGGCGGGGGGAGGCAGTCCCACAAAGTTGAAGCTGCAGACGTTAAGGCTGGACATGCGCCGGGGCCCCACCATGATGACCTTCTTGGTGTAGTTGTTGAGAGTGGACACACCGGCCGACATGCACACGGTGAAGCCCAACCACGCCACACTGAGGACGCACGGGGGGGAGGGACACGGCGGGGGAGTATTTGTTACACAGAAACGACCAAAAGAAGAAGACAGGCCCAGTGGTCAAGATCAACTAAGACTAATGTAATTCCACCAGTGTGTGTGACAGAACTTACTAGAACGCCCACGAGTATCCATAGCTGTGAGGTTTGAAGTCCTCTGGTCCCATTGAGGCCGTGGTCTGAAACACCTGCATGAACATCATGTGGCCCACCATGCCCAGCAGACCTGAGCCCAGCAGAAACATCCAGGACCACAGAACAAGTACAAGGGTAATACTGGTGACATAACTCAGGCCATACCTCCAAGTACCGTGAAAACTGCAGCGAATGCGTTAAGGAGCTGACCCCAGCGCTGTGTGGAGGGGAAAAAAGCCCCCATGCACAGCTGTGCAGACAGCAGGATGCAGCTGACCAGCAGCAGGCTGATGTACATCAACTCCAGGGTCAGATACAGCCACATCATGGCTGTGGACACAAAACACAACAGCAACAACAGACAATACACAGGACAGGAGCAGGAAAAATTACCTTTTTCTGAACCGGGGGTCAGTGCATACAGTCCTCTGCACTTCTCTTCTGAAAAAGACAGTTTGATGAACATTAGAGAAGAATGTATAAAATAATATGTATGTGCTTCATCTGCCACAGTCAAGAACTCTTTGACTTATTTAAAAAATAAACAGACGTCTCTTTAGTGGGAGCATCGATTCTTCTAACATCAAATCATTTAAGTAAGAATTGTTCTTGCTGTCGAGAAAATTTTAATGTCAAAAACTCATTTTAAAGTACATTTTTCTAGTATTCTTCATATCAGCGATTCCCAGAATGTGTAGCACCACAGTCCCATTATCACTGACCCCAGGAGGCCCCCGGTAATAACACTATTCAGATTCATATGTGAGACTTTCACTTTTTAGACTGACATATAACACTAATTATTGATCGTGGAGTGATGTGAAGCAACGAACAAACATGTTAGTCTAATTTGAATAGAAACTTTTTTTATGTGCTGGCTGTGCAGACAGAATCTGGGGCCCCTGCAGTGCTTCTGAGGCCCCACAGCAGAGTCCAACCCACGGCCTGGAAACATCATATGTTAATTCTAATTATATCACACAATCTGTTTCAAATGTGAAAATGGGAGGTGAGAGTATGTTTGTGAATCCTATTAACCTTTCTCTCGCCTCTTTCTAATCCATAATTGAGTCATGTCGTCTAAAATTTTAATCTCTGTGGCTGTACAGACAGGGGGGAAAATCCTCTTTACTGCAGACACACAAACACATCACATTCACACATATTAAAACACCTGGAGCTTACAGCACAGTCCTCTGACCTACTTCACTGTCTCCCCACTGGCCTCCTCAAACTGCGGACCCCCGTGTCACCTTCAGCGCACTGGTCACATGATCACGGGGAGCAGGAGGGTGGTGTTAATGAAAATCCCTCAGAATCATGGGGATTGTGAGTAATAGGCATGAAAATGTAGAGAGATATCGTGTATATATTTAAGTAAATGTCAGTTAAAATGAAAAAAAAAACCCATCAATTCTAATACTGCAAAAGTAAAGTAATAGATTTTCTTTTCTTCTCTGATTGAAGCTGAAGTTGAAATAGGAAAGAGTCGAGTGCTGTGACGAGTCTTTGTTCATTTAAACTGTGCTTCTACAGAGCAGCTCACCCCATTCGTCCGTGTAGATGTTCTCCTCACACGTCATGAACAGGCCGGTGTGGAACACGGGGAACACAAACCGATCGTCTCCCGTCTCCCAGGAGAACTGGATGTTGGAGTCGTCTGACAGCCCTGGGACGGGGATGCAGTTGCTGTGTTTGGTCGGTGTGCAGAGGGGCTTGGGCACCTTCTGTTTGCCCACACACCAGTTTGAGGAGAGCAGAGCCACTGTAGCAAGGAACAAAGACACCAGGGTCTGCAGGAAGGACAGGCGAGGGGAGCGCATCTGCTGCAGGAACGCCATGCCTGAACAAGCACACATTCAGACACACTCATCCTGCTTTTGGGGGTTTTCAGGCATAATCTAATCACTAGACATTACTTTCTTCAATTTTTGAGCATCGCATGAGAGAAAAATAAGGTGTTACATAAAGGTCACACTTGTGGTTGTCGTCTAGAGGAAGTTGTTGATTGATTTTATTCTTTATTTTTTAAAACAACTACTGAAGATTTGGTTGGCTGCTTCTAAATATCACACAGAATTGTAACAAAATAAAACATTTCCATTAATCTGAGTTGAAAAAATAAAAAACTACTGAATACAGTTGAGTCTGATTATAAATGGTAGCTTCTCTCCTTCTGTAATTACTCAACAATGATTCTTTTTTGAAAACTCTAGACTTGAAAGACACTTGTTAAACTTTATCATTCAGCTCTCCTCTTTTCTTCTGTTTGCCTAAAAATACAAGCAAGCGCAAGTGGTTTCCAAGGCAAAGTGTTTCTGCTCGACTGCCTTCTCTGATTAGCGAGGTGTTTAAAGAAAAGGTGCAGGGAGCCAATGGTTTTACATGACTAATCACCTTCAGACAGTGAGCAGAGTGGGAGAATCAGCACACTGCAGGTAATTAGAGAGAAGGCAGCAGCACGGCTAAATCAAGAACAAAAAAAGTCGCCATGGAACCTCTCCAGGAGACTCATGCTCAAAGCTGCGAGCCTCGCAATTGACGTCAAGCAATGCAGTCAATCAGAGCAAGAAATAAGAAGCACTCACCTAATTTAGTGTGGCGTATGGCCCACTTTATGTTCCTGTCAAAGTGGAGGTGAATGCCTCCTTGGCTGGCTCCTCTCCCAGCATCAGAGCAGGACGGAGGCAGGCACGGTGAACTCTACCAGCCTGTGGCCCTGCTCAGAGTATTTCACATATGCTCACGCAAACACGCTTTAATCTGTCTATGCAAATCCAAAACAGACCAGGTACTTCCATCTGCTTTCATTTTCATCTGACTCGAGCCCACTCACCTTTGCCCTGTTGCTTCCACTGATTTACATCCTCAGAAACTATTAAATATTTAATGTGTAGGAAGGAACTACAAACCTTGGAACTGAATGAACAGAACTGATGGGTTTGGCTCAGACTTTTTCTTTTTTAGTGCTGAAGGTTTCTGTTAAAATCTCTAGAACATATTTGGGAAACTACGAGGACAGACCTTTTGTACAACTACACGTTCAAAAGTACTCAAGGATTTAATATTAACTCTACAAAAGGCAAAGCTTTCACCCATTATGTTAAAAACTACTACCAGAAACGCACAGGTTTAAGAGAAATGAGAAAACACCACGTTGAGTTTTAGTGAAAACAGACACCAAATAGTCCATGTGCCAATTATTACTATATCACAATTTAGATTTTATTACAATTCATGGCATTTAGTGTGTTTACAGTGTTTTTACGACGCAACTAAAGCCTGTCACTCTTCAGAGCACGGCGGAGCTGAACAATAGGAGAAAAGTGAGTGTGCCTGAGCAAACACACGTGGACTATCAAGGGATTCTAGAGAGAAATGTCCCAGAGTCAGAAAGCTCGGTCTCAGTCGCAGGTCCTGGGTCTTTCAACAGGACAATGACCCAAAACACACAGCTAAAACCAGCCAGAATGAGGAAAACACTGGACTGGAGCCCTGACCTAAGTCCTACGGAGCATCTTTGGAAGGAGCTGAAACATGACGGCTCCTTTCAAACCCGAGTCGTCGGCCAAAATACCAGCTGAGAGGTGCAGACGTCTCACTGACTCTTACAGGAGTCGTTTGATTGCAGCGTTTGCATCAAAAGGTTGTGCAACAAAATATTAAATTAAGGGCACCATCATTTTTGTCCAGGCCTGTTTTAAGTAATTCTGTTGAAGCATGTCTGACTTTCATAGGTTAAATTTCATAGATTTTTTCTTTTTTATTATTACTTTTGTCAGATTAAAGTTATTACTGTGATCCAACAATTTTGTCCATGTGTGTAAAGGCTGATTAAACAGAGAAACAAAGAACAAATCACAAGTATATTTTTATTGTTGTATCGCTCAGTCTGAATCGGAATTAAATTAAACCTAACGCAAATTCTACAAAAATATGGAATAATAATAATGATGATAATGCGCCAGGGAATTGAGCTGTGGAACGAGTCGTGGCTCATGTTGGCATTTCTGTCTTTAACCTCATTTTCTTGAGATAAATAAAAATACCTGAATGATCTGGGGTGTCTGTGTCTCACCTGGCAGCGTGCACATAACTCTGTCTTTTCCTCCCTGTCACTTCACCTTCCTCTGACTTCTCGCCTGTTTTCCTGGCTCTACAGAACAAAAGCACAGAGTCAAAAGTAAAACCTGTCATTTCGCATCAGTAAATAAAGCGTGAAACATCGTTGAAGCATTTTAAGTGTATTCATAATTCATATACATATTGACAGGTTTCTAATACAGCATGGGTCTGATAGTGTAACTGTCTTCTTTGAGATTTTTTTTTTTACAAGAATAACAATAAAAATAATAAAGACAACACCATGAACGACTCACTTTGAAGTTTTATGGCAATTCTCTTTTGGATGAATTCTGTAAGTCCAAATCGGTTGCACTCCTTGAATCGTTTTCGCAAATACATTAAAGTCGCACCCACTTTGAGAGACGTCCAAGTGCTTATACATTTAGTCCCACAACCTCCAGTTTGTAACATCTGCTCCTCAGAGGGTCAAAAGTCCGTCTCAACGCCGTCAGCGCGGCCCGAGATGGCAGCTAGTAAAACACTGTCCATTCTTTCGTAACTGTACTTGAAAAATAAGGTTGCGTCCATTGTATTTTTCGTGATCTGTACCGTAGGAATCCCAATGGTGAAAAATAAGAACACTTTTAAAATCCACATATTTGCAGTTTCTTTAGTTTCACACACACTCACCTCATTCGTACACATGAATTTTGAAAGGCAACAGATGTCCATTCTGCAAGGCAATAATGTCTTTGTGGCAAAACTCGACCCTGACATTCCATCGACACCAAAAGACTCCTCCCTCTCCAGGAATGAACATTTTAAAATGCAAAATGATCTTTAAATAAAAGTCAGATACATCCATTTCATCATAATAAGTAAATACTGATGAGGATACAAAATGATAAGGTCTAAAATAAAGTCCAAATATAAGGTAATACTCATCTTTAACGATACTTCTTTCTATTTCTGGGTGCAACAAAGTCCCAGCACATAATGAGAATAATTGAAAGCAACGTTTACATGACAATACAGATGGTAATAATAAACAACAGCTTTAAGGGCATTGTGAAAAATAAAGCCTAGAGAGCAAGTTGGTGTCCTTTACAAAAATGTTCTTCGTTGCACTTTGATCCGCTATTTTTTTTTCCTTTCCTCAATGTTGCGAGTCCATTTTCCTGCATGGATAGATATTCTTGTAAAAGTGGTTGTGTGGTTTGCAGTCCTACATGTGAATGGTTCAGATTCCCGTTGAGAAATTGTACATTCCCTTGTTCTCTTACTATGTGCCAGTCCAATGCTTTTCTTGTTTGGAGCAGTCTGAAAATCCAATTCACTGGTCACACATCTGCAGGCCGAACCAGCCTAAAGAAAACACACGACACCTGTGGGTTAGCGACGTTACATTAAACCCCAAAAACGTTTTATATCACTGATGTTTTAATACGACACTGAGGAAACGTCTGAGCTTCAGAGACAAAAGTGAAATCTGTTACTGGACAAAAAAGGACTGACGACGTCTTTACTCCGACAACATTTATAGTCCAGTTAACAGAGTTTAAGTTTGGCTTTTACGATGGATCTGACCTCTCCTCCTCCTCTGCTCCTCCTCTGCTCCTCCTCTGCTCCTCCTCTGCTCTTCCTCTCCTCCTCTTCTCTGCTCCTCCTCTTCTCTTCCTCTCCTCCTCCTCTCCTCTTCCTCTGCGCTCTTCCTCTCCTCTGCTCCTCCTCTACTCTTCCTCTCCTCCACTGCTCTTCCTCTCCTCCTCTCCTCTGTTCCTCCTCTTCTCCTCTGCTCTTCCTCTCCTCTGCACCTCTCCCCCTCTCCTCTACTCCTCTCCTCCTCCGCTTCCCTCCTCCTCTCTTCCACTGCCCCCCCCTCCTCCTCTCTCCTTCTCCTAAGCCCCTCCCTTCCTCCTCTCTCCTCCTCTGCCCCTCCCCTCCTCTCTGCTCCTCCTCTCCTCCTCCTCCTCTCCTCCTCTCTCCTCCTCCTCAGCCCCTCCCTTCCTCCTCTCCTCCTCCCTCCTCTGCTCCTCTCTTCCACTCCTCCTCCTCCTCCTCCTCCTCCTCTCTCATCTCCTTCTCCTCAGCCCCTCCCTTCCTCTCGTATCCCTCTGTCCCCCTCCTCTCCTCCTCCCCTCCTCTGCTCCTCCTCTCTCGTTCATACTGGAGTATTATGAGGGATTACACAGACGTCTTATCACTTCATTATCTTTAGTCAAACTTCTCTCATTTATCCAAGTCGTGCAGAAATACAAAGTTGAAATACAAATATGTTTTTCCACGATTATGCAGTATTATTCTGTAACATATAGCTGAATGTAGTTTCCTTGCAGACAGGCTGAGCTGAAAGCATAAATACTGTCATCGTGCAGCTGTTGAGGTGAGCGAAGGAGCAGCACAATTGTTGCATGAAATTAAATTGAAATTTCTGAACAGAGACGCACAAACAGCCCAGCCCTTGAAATTAGAGTCCATTTAACCGAGGACCACTAATGAGAACGCAGCCTCCCACCAAACAATGAAACAGATGAACATTTGTCAGAGCCAATCGAACCAATTCAGTGTGCTGCAGCGAGAAGAGCACACACATCTGCGGATACTCTCTGAGGAACACATTCAGAGAGCAGAGATCAGACTGACCTTGATGATGTTTACATTTCTACTAACAACTGATGCCTTTTTATTCTTTTTCAAAGCTGGTTAAGAGTTTTATGCACTCTACACTTAACGTTAAAGATCTGTATCCATCTACATCACTGTATTTTTTAAGTTGTGTGATGGTTGATGGAAGGCTGTTTAGACATAGTTTAGTAACATCTCTTATCAGCACCAGGGCAGCTGTGGCTACAATAGTCATTTTCCACCACTATTTGAAAAGTTAATCAATGGAAATGCTCTAAAAGTTATGTGTTATTATTATACTTTTATACATTTTGCGCATTAAATTTAGAAACTGACCAATCTCAGTCACTGCACTGCTCTATCTTAAGGCAAAACCATTTCTAAAGCTACGATTTTGACATTCAGACTCTAAACTCCACGAGAGCTGTGTAGTCGGTCCTCTTTGCACCTAAGTGTTCAGATCAAGCTTCGTGTACTTCCTTTAGTCAGGTGGAGAGCTCAAACAAATATCGGCCAATGACGGAGCTTATAACTGTCACGCTAAAAGGTGAAAATAACAGTCGATCTCTCACAGTATAATAAATAACTTCTTTTTTAAAACTTACAGTTCCCATACTCAAACTGATCATTTTCCTCTCGGTTTCTCTCAGCCTCTTTCTGACTGCTCCAGGTATACAGACTTGAATGGCCGGATGCTCGGGGTAAACTGCAGGAAAGATAAATCAGCCACACTCATTAGTGAAAGACGGTCACCGGATTTAGACTTAAATCACTGAAACGAAAAGTGACCAACCTCTCTTTCTTTACCTTGTGCTTCGGACACCGCAGTGAGAAATTGTCTTCATTCAGAGAGCAGTCTGGATGGACAAAGTTTGCTTGGTTAATACACACTAGGTATAGATTAGTTATCCGTGTATCTGTGACATATACAGTGTACGATCTCTGCTCACCTGCTTCAATAGCACATAAGTAGTGATAACGGAGAGTACAGCCTTTACTGTAGCAGCCCAGTGTTGAGCCAACCATGTCGCAGAAGGAACAACACTAAGGAAAAAACACAAACACAGGTCACTGAAAACTCACATGACAAAAATGAAGCTCACTAGGTCAAAGTTAACTCACCGTTTCTCTGGCTCCATCTAGCGCTTCCTGCAGGCCGTACAATTTTCCATTGACAAGATACACCCCACTGGTCCAAATAATACATGCTTCATGCACCCACAGCTCCTCTGGGTCCATGGGCATCTGAGGCAGCTGAGCGAGCTGAGCCAGGGGACCCAGAGAGTCTAAAGCAGGAGGAGGAGGCTGGAAGGGCAGGGAGGCCTTGCTGTTCGACGGCACCATCCTCGGGTTCTTCTCACTGGACTTGTGCCTTCGTTTAAAGCGAGGGTGTGATGTGAGTTTTCTATGCTGAGGACGCAGCTGAGTTTCCTCTGCCTGCTTCTGTTGGTCACTTTCAATGTCTGGCTCCCTCTTGAGTTCAGGAATATGCATGATGTCAAGATTCATGTCCCAGCTTAGACGGGAGGGTTTGTTGGTGCTGGAGGAGAGGAAAGGAGAAGTGCTGCTGAATCTCTCCGTAATGTGCATCATTTCCTCCTGTGGGGCTGGGAAAGCAGGTTGAACGGTGTGGCTAAGATATGAGTCCAGGCTGATGGGGTAGTCACTGTAGTTTGAAGGTTTGGCATACGGTACAACATCTTTTGTCGGTAAGTCTTCAATAGTGTTGAGAGCATTTGAGCTGGTTTCTGAGTTTGGTCCTATTTTGTTTGCAGGCGTTTGACACTGTCGAACCTGGAGCTGATTCTTGGGGAGCTTTGTAACATATTCAGCCGGATAGTAAGGCCCGTAGAGATCTCCTAGATTCTTATAGTTTGCCCATTTCTGACAGAGGCAGCAGAGCAGGCGGCCTGAGTGATTGCTCTCTGTAATCACAGGGCCTGAAACAACATAACCAGATGAAGGAAGTGCTTTGCCCGACTGAAGAGTAGTTTCCACCTCATCTGTCTCCCTTTTCTCTGATTCTCTGTCTCTCCGAGATAACTGAGAAGAAAGAGCTGAAGTCAGGAGAGAATCAATTCCACTACTGCTGGCCTTCCCTCCGACGGCACTGCGTTCTCCTTTCATCTTGTCCTCTTCTGCATTTATTATAGTGCACACTGCTCCAATCTCAGGGACCTTATTCTCTACATGAATGTGTGGAACAAAGGGCCCCTTCCTGTTTGGATCCAAACATACTCGGTTAGTAAGGCCCCTGCCAGCATTTAAAGGTACATCAGGGTCATCTTTGCCCAGTGATGGCGGCATAGCTGCTGCTCCCCTCCTTCTCCTCCGCTGCTTTCCTCCTGCCTCAAAAGGCTCATCTTCATCCTTCACACCTCTGCGTCTTCTCCGCACAGTCTTGACCTCGAGCTCTGGCTGTGTGTCCTCACTCTCCATATCGACCTTGGGCACCTGTGTTAGAATCGGAGGGGCCAGTGGAGGGGGAGTAGCGTCTTTGTTTTCCAGCAGTGGAGGAGCTCCAGACTCAGGGCTGCAGATGTCTTGTGTTGGTTGGGGTGTCATGGTCGCAGGTGTAGATACAGTAGACAGGGCTGGAGGAACATGGAGAGCTGCTGGCTGAGCTTGAGATGGAGTCTGTGATAAAGTCTGGCCTTGGTTTTGAGCTCGTTTCTGTTTATTCACGCTCCCCACAGGCCTGCCTTTCTTTTTGCCAGAAGGGAAATAGCCTTTTGGCACCAAATTATCTTGTGGTTTCAAATCCTGTGGCGACAGACTGGACCTAGAAGAGGACATCTGATGTTGTCTGCTCAGCATGTGTCCTTGTGGGGGGGTGGTTCCATAATAGTCACTGCCAGGATAGTCGTCAAACCCCATGCCAGACTCCTGAAGTTTCTGTCGAAGTAGGTTTGCAGCAGACTGCTCTCCACGTCTAGTTTCGAGCTGTTGGTAAGTATTGGTGAAGTGCTGGATGTCTGAAAGTGCAGAAGAAGATGGTGGTGGTGAACCTTGAACTGGCCTTGGCAGGGGAGGCGGTGGAGGCAAAGGTCCAAGCAAAGCGAAATCCTCTTTGTCCCCAGCGGCTGATGCTGGGATTCCAAAGTCAAAGTCTTTTTGTTTCATTGTTTGAGACGTCTGCCGAGGATCAGGTTTGTAAGTGGATGGCGCTAGTGGCCCAGCTTCATCAACTCTTTGAAAAGGAATCATGTCATTTAATGTGTGACTTTCATCCATGTATCCATCATCTCTTCCTGCAACCTTGGGAAAATGGGTCAAATCCTGGTTCTGTATATCATTTAATGGCTGCATTTCATTTGGGTGTGAAAAGCTGGAGTAATGATTTGGCTCCTCATCAGTATGGGCAGCTGGCTTTTTAATATTTGGTGTGATTTTCTGCACAATTGCCTCTAGTTTTAACCCTCGCCCCTTCCTGGGAGGTGTGACTTTAGTGTTACTGTTTGACGGAGACATTGCTTGTGAATAGGTGTTCTCTCTGGAAAGAGGAGAAGACAGCCTGGGACATGAGATTTCTGAGCTGGATGAGTCATCTTCATTGTGATGACTGGTTTCTGAGTGTGCCCCTGGGGAGTGATGTGAGTTAGCGGCGGCTGCCCTCTGCTGGGGTGTATCCTGGAGTTGCCTTTTGGCTGGAATGGGTGAAATAAAGGAGCGAACTCTCCGTCTCAGCATGAGTGGATTTGTGTCTCCAGAAGCACCAGCTTTAATTTGCCGTTGTGTCTGGGGAGGTGGGGAGTGTATGTCGGCTGATAGCTTAGCTGTGCTGATCACAGGATTTGGACAAGGATGTTTTGTTTCCTCAGTGGGGCCTCTTGAAGCACTGAATTCTGCAGCATTGGAAACTGGAGTTATTTCTGGAGGAACAGGGTTATGTGAAGCTACAGGTGGGGGAGGGGGAGCCAGAGGAGGGGGCTGCGTTCTGTAGAAGGCCTCTCCATCTCTCCCCGAGTGGGTCGCCTCCCACATTTTCATATCGTAGAAGGAGCTCTGCATTGATGATCTATCACTAGCCATGTCAGTGTGTGACATCATCCTCTGTCTCTGCTCCGACTGGCTAACCTTTTGTCTTCCTGGAGACAAGCCAGGCTGCATCATTACATCCTTAGGTGTCCTACTCATTGCCTTGAACCAGTCATTCATGTCTTGTGGCAGTTGAAGTGGGGCACGTGGGTGAGGGGGGTACATCAGCTTATTGGCGGACTGGCTCTGTCCAGATAAATTATGATAAGGATGATGAGAAGGAAAATGGGGTGCGTTGCGTGGCATCATGCCTTCCCTCATGTCCCCAAATGTGTATCCGTGAAAAGTACTGCTGGCATTTCCAGTTGATAAATCTATCCCTCGTAAATAGGACTGGTGTCTTGATGGAGAGGATAAAGGATTAGTGCTGAGAGCTTGTGAGGGCATAGGAGGCACGTCCACATTTCCTCGCCTGGGCAGGTCAGTGTGGTGAATAGGTAGGAAATTTCCCGTATCGGCCTCTTTAGCCACAGCCTCCACTTTTGCTACTAGTTTCTCTCCACTATCCTTTTTACTCACATCATTGGCAGCTGCTGGAAAGGAAAATGGCTGTTGAATTACAGAAGCTCCACATTGACTTTTCTCCCGTTCTCTGTCACTTTCCCTGTCCCTCTCTGGTGTGCTGCGTCTGTTGGGCGACATATCACAGATGACGGATCGCCGCTCTGATGGGGCTAATACAGAGCCGGATGGTTTTTGAGCCTCACTTTGCCCACTGCTGCCTGTGAGGGGCTCAGGCTCTTGCAAAAGCAGCTCCTGTACAGCAGAGGAGTGAGCAGATATATGAGAGAGTGCTTTTCTCTGTGGAAGAGAGTAGTCTGCTAAGTTTATATGTTTTGGTGGCGGTTGTTGAGCATCTGCAGCGTGTGGTAAAGTACTTTTGGACACACCCATTTCATTTTTTTCAGTTTTTTGAGAACATTTTGCACCAGAAGATTCTAACTTTACAGAGGCCTCTGCAGTAAAATCAGATTCATGAGCATTTCTCTGTTTTGGATGTAGTGTTTTTTCAGAACTACCTAATAGAGCATTACTTGCGTCACTTTGCATCTGCATACTTTCATACGGGTGTCTGTTTGGAAACTGATGTTGGAGATTGGCAGGGTATACTTGTTCTGGTCTCCCATAACGCCGGTCTAAATTATAACCCTGAAGTACCTCCTGCAAGAGACTTGGAAATTGCTGCATTTGTGCGTTGTCTCCTTGAGCGGCTGTGGGCCCTCGTCCTCTCTTCGCTGTAGACTCTGCTACAGAACTAGCCTGTGATTGCTGGTACCCTGCATATTTGGAATTTGATTCTATTACACCCCCTAGGCCCGCTCTTCCCCTGTTCTTCATTGACAAATCTGAGCCATATGTTGATTCAGGGTAGCCATATTTTTGTGGTCCGGTCTGGGACAGGTTTTGAGACAGTCCTAAATGTGTTCTCTGATGGGAGGAAAGACTCAAATCTACACCTTCTTCACCATTATGGCTGCTGGAGTCACGTGAGCGTGGCTGTTTCTCTTCAGTGCTTTCCGGTTTGTTCTTTTCATTTAAACTGGCTTCAGACCGAGCTGACACAATAACCCCTACACCGCCAGCACTTTGCTGCTCCTCCGATGTGTGCTTTTCTTCTCTCTCACTATTCTGCAATCTGGATGTGGCGTGTGGTTTACTTTCTTTGTCCTGGCTATTTTGTGTTTTGACGTCTACATTTTGGCCACTCAGTTTCTGCTTTTTCTCCGGACCCTCAGTTGCATTTTTCATAATCTCGTTTATAATTGTGTTTTTCTTCAGAGAAACCCCATTCTCATTATATGCAGACTGATGTTCTGAAATACTGTTAGGAATAGAACACGAGATTGATGAAGGAGGTGAGTGGGGTTTCAGACCAGTCTCTCCCATTTTGGATTCTACTTCCCCTGCGACTTTTGCCTGTGGGTCATTGCTTGCCTGCTGACTCTGAGATGCAGGAGGATGAGTTGGTTCAGAGCCACTGCTTGCACCACTCATCTGCCTCCGCCTCCCATGTTCCTCATCAGAAAACTGCTCTTCTTCAGGACCAACTTCTACACCCACACCGCCATCTTTAATAGTGCTAGTACTAGAAGTGGCACTTACATTTCTGCTCCTTGTTTGTGATGGTGCCAGTAGCTCATCTTTTCCCCTTTTCTGAGAAAGCACCGTGTCAGTGAGAATCATGTGCTGAACAGTGTTTGGTAAATTGGCAACTTGGGAACTCAAGGCATTAAGACTATTTAAACTAGAATCTTGCATTTTGTTATGAGATGACGAGTAGACAGAGGAGCTTTCATCTTGTTGTCCAGTCCCTCCACCTAAACCCATCTTATTGCGAGCTGCTGGAGGGACACTGCATCCGACCGCAGTCCTGCTATGAGCTTTGTGACTGCCACTGCTACCACAACTACTGATGCTGCTATTGGAGTTGGGTGTGGGGCTTAATTGGGGTATAGTTTGCAATAATCTGGCATGGCCGTGGTTGCTACGAGGGTTTGATATGGGAGGATGAGACGGGCCATGACCTGAGGGGTTTCCATGCGCCTCTGAGACCCCCATCAAAGGAGAAGGAGATGAGCTACAACTGGGAGAGTGCACAGCAGAAGCGGCTGGAGAGGGGTTTGATATGGGACTAAAGTTTTGGTTCATTTGGGTTTGTTGCGCATTAGGAGGCATTGGGGATTTGGCTAATTCTAATGATGTGGTTTGAGGTATACTGGGATTGGAGGGCTGCTGATGTTTAGCATAAACCGTGCCTGAAGAAGAGCCTTGGTGCTGCATCTTTAGTGAGTTGTCATAACCTACCCCTAAGTTGTGCTGAGAGGAGCGATGCTGCAGTGTGGCTTGCTTGTGAAGTGAATGTGTCTGTGGGGAATATCCAGCATAATTAGAAGCATGGTAACTCTGCTGAACATTCTCCATTGGCCCCACATTGTTAGAAGCAACTGAACCAGAGTTTGAAGCTGCAGTCACACTGGGAGAACTGTTGATTTTGGGATCAAATCCGGTAGTGGCAGCTCCATCAAGATATCTCTGTGGAGGGGGGCTGTACATTCCAGATGACCCGGTAGAACCTCCTCCCTGTGGGGAGTATTGCGGATACTGGGGGGTCATCCTATGGCCAGATTGAGGATAATTTCTATGCTGCTGATGGACAGACGGAAAGGTTTGCCCATGCTGGCGGTGCTGCATTTGAGAACTTGGCACTGACTGCATTGCAGGGTTCTGAGCCATGTTGTACTGGTGTGAAGGCGAGAAAGCGCCAGCACCAGCGCCTCCACCTGTACCAGATGTGGCGCCATAGTCTACTGGATAAGGGGACATGAGGCCAACAGGCGGCGTAGAGCCGGATCCAGTTGGTCTGTACTGGTGAGGGATATGTCCATCCATACTGGGGTAGCCAAAGCTTGATCCAAAACCCATCCCCATTGTCCTGCTCCGATCTTTTCCACCAACTGAAAAATAATATTCCATGGGAGTCTTCCTGTAAGGGTTATTAGAGTTGCCACTGTGGATGCTGGCATGTGTCGGCGGCAGCTCCACCGCTCCTCTGTTCCTGGAGCTGTAAGCTAGCATGTGGCTGGCTTGACCAGGGTGGGAATGGCCTCTGTGCAGAGTCTGCTGTTGCATCCCTGCATAATCATCTGTCATCCTGGGGGAAATCTGTGGTTCTGCTGGCTGAGAGGGATAGGGAGGCCCTGCTCCACCCCTCCCACTAAATCCAGGGGGGAGAGAGGAGGGAGCAGGGCTGTTTGAAAAATTCTGCATTTTCCTTTTTCCAAGTTTGCAATAAAGTCTTTAAGAGTCTATAGAAAGGAATGTCTGGGATTAAAAAAGTGGAATTTGTGTGACCCAAAAAAAAAAAAACAATAAATAGAACCCAGCACTGCCAGCAGTAAAAACCAAATTTTACAGGAAAAGTGGAGAATCAAATCACTATGACCAGTCGGAGGCTGACAGACGGGCCACGTGTATCCGTCAAACGGTGATAGGTTATGGTGCTGTCACTTGGTCACTCTGTAGCTCAAATAACAATATAAGTTCACTATTATCGGCCTGAAGAGGTTTTGGCACTGTGTGTGGTACTTAAATGTCATTAAATGTACAGGCTTTGCTAGGACTGTACAATATTCTGCTCCAACACCATTTTGTGCAAAAAGTCAGACTCAGTAACATCGCTGAGCGTTCATAAAAGCAATCCATTAGTTGTTTTCATGGGAAGTTTTAGCGCGACCTGACTCAAACAGATGTGAGCTATACAATGCAGTAACTTGAATCAACAGGTCAAAGCACAGCTCTCTACAAAACATTCCCAGGGGCAAACACTCCATGACTTGAGTTCTTGAATGAAACAATACTAAGAGAGAAAATATTTTTCTTGGTCATTATGTTTCAGAAACTGTCATTTTCATTGTTCTTTCTTCTGCATCATTCATCTAGACTGCAGAAGTCTTTGGTCCATATACATGAGTTTCACTTTCTCCAACAGCGCAGCCAGATTCTTTCTCTGTGTCTTGAGCATTTAGCCGTCCTAGCTCTCTTTTGATATTGAATGTCATTTAATTCTACCTGGTTCCATAGCAACAATTTCCCAAAGGGGGGTAATCCATTTATTCCACTTCAAGTTCAGTCAAGCTCCGTTTTTCTCTCTCTTCTGTGTTTCCTTGTACAAGTCCTCCTCCTCTAGATGGTGTGGGCTTCACATTTCTGCAAACACAAGATCATTTATAATTAATAAATTAATTATTGTATATTGTATTGTTATTGAATATTTATAACCACTTTAATCAGTGATAAATCAGTTACAGAGTTTGCTATATTAAAAAATCAATTTATGGCAAATCATTCATCCCAAAGTTGTTGTGGTGAGGAAACAATTTGGGAAAGTGAGTCAAATCTACCAGGGCCATTTGTCTGAACAGTAATGCATTTGGACATTAATACTTTAAATTTCCTGCACTGTGTTCAGCACTTTCTACAAGAAAGGCAATATGCCCACAGAGCGTCTTGAATATAAATCAAGTTGATATGTTGAAAAATTGTTTGAGGCATTCAAGGTCACTTTTTCACATGCAAACAAGTGCAGAGAAGAGTTATTACAATAGCACTACAGGAACCAACTTAACCTGGTTTAGTAAAAGCTGAGCTTAAACCAGTGCAGTTATCTCCTCCCTTCAGACAGATATAAGGCAGTGTCCAGCAGTAATCTGACCAGAACTGAAGAAGAGGCCTGGACGAGCAGCCAAACGTCTTCACTCTACAACGTTTTGTCCTTTTGACAGATTTAACTTTGGCTTTTGCTATGGATCAGACCTGGACGACTGAGGTTTTACAGACGTCTTATAACCTTGTTATTATTAGTTTTAATAAAACAGCTGACTAACAAAAGAAAGTATTTCTTTTTTCAGGGAGCCTGTGTGTGACTCTGTCTATTACAGTAAAAGTGTTGAGCCACTTCACCTGATCTGCAGAGTTTATAAAATGATCTGGTTTGTTTATTTACCGTGGCACTATGAACAGTGCATGTTTCTGCTTTTGTCAAGTTTAAGAGGCTATTCGCAACAGTTAAGCTGCATATTTGAGCTGATGATTGTTTGCATGGTCATGTAAACATTGCACAGTCTATTCTCTCTAAACAAATGACATATTATGTTTATGACAGATTAAAAATGGGAAGTGTCCCGAGTTTCCCACAGACAGTGATCACACAGACAGAACATGAACCACAATCTGCTGCACATCACACACACTACAGACCATAATAAAAACACAATGTAAAGCCTTTAATGAGCACACTCTGCACTAGCACCTGAGACTAGCCTCAGCACTGAGCTGTTAGCATCATTACTTTAGCCTTGGAGCGTTAGCCGTGTCCTACAGGAGACTGCTGTACACATGAAACACACCAGACTCCTGCTTCAATCAGCCCAGAGCCTGTTTTTGATCAGCTTTGGGCTTTTTCTGTGTTTATTACATGAGGAGAGCATTTGCAGCGCGGAGGCTAACAGTGGAGGCTAGTCCTGTTAGCCTCACACAGAGCAGCGTTTAGCCTCTTGTACAGAGGTGATTGAGCACAGATGTTCATCTCACACATTCACATCTTAAATGTACATGCGTGCGCTAATAATCTAACAATCTAACCCTGCAAACTGTCCTGATGTGATGGACTTAGAGCAGAAAAGAGTGATTACGCAGCTGAGGCTGGTGAAAGCAGCATTAAGCTAACACTGGACACATACCTGAACCAGGCCCAGGATCAGGCAAAGGCTGTTTGTGACTCAATCCCGCCGCTGTGGCAGGAAAGACCAGTCTCCAGCCGCTTTTTCCTCTGCTTTTCTCCAGCCTAGAGTCCAGAGAACCCCGAGGGGCCCGTCACGACAGCAGCCCGGGCCTTTCTGCACAGACCCGTGTCTCCTTTTGTCCTCACCTCAGAAATGATGCGAGCAGAGCACAGACTGAGCAGAGTCTGAGCACAATCTGAGACCAATCTGAGCACAAACAGCACAAAACACAGCACAATCACAGCCTGGTGTGGGTCCCGTCCGCGCAGAGGTCCACCGCCCCCTCCTCTGTCTCTGCTCCTCTGTCTCTGCTCCTCTGCTCCTCTGCTCCTCACACAGGAGGTGATTCTACCTCTCCTCCTCACTCCTCCTCACACACACACGCTGTCCTCTGCAAAAACCTCCATATTCCCGCAGTTTGTTGTATCAGAGCTGAGTCCTGCACTCTGCTGTGTGTGTGCTGGTTGTGATGTTGAAAATGCACAGTGGCTTGTTCTGCACCCCTCCCTCTCCATCATATCCTTCATATCCTTCATATCCTTCTTATTCTTCTTATTCTTCATATTCTTCTTATTCTTCTTATTCTTCATATTCTTCTTATTCTTCCAGCCCTCCTCCTTCCTCAAGCCTTTTGATATTTCATTTTACAGATGAGCTCCTCCAGTTTGTGCTTAAACACTTGGCTCACTCACAGAAATAAGAGAGTGCCAAAATAAATGCTGGTGTTGTGTCTTTGCCCTTTGTTCTTTTTGTCTGTTGCATAATAATCAGAGTGAATGCAGATGTGCTGGTCTTTCATTTAATGCAAAAGGACATAAATATGTGCAGTTTTACAAAGGCTGGAGCACAGTCGAACACTAGAGCCATGCTCCCGTGCACAGCTTTGTTTTGGTTGGAGGGGGTGGGGTGAGAGGTCTGTGTAAGACTCACACTTATTAATGAAATATCCAGACAGAAAAACACCTCATCACTGAGGGACTGGGACAGACTGACAGTCTTATGGGTTAAACATCTTTAAACAACAATCACATGTTTTTTTGGTTGTATTTATCGTACTGAAAAACAGAAGTCCTCACACTGAGCAGGTTCTCCTCTCCACAAACCTTACTCTCATTTGCATGAGAGCCTCCATTTCTGTGGAATGATGCAGGTGACGCTCCACTTTTACAAAACTTACATATTATACTAGACAACATATTATTATCATTTTTCATATTAACCAGAGTGAAGTCCGTCAGTGCTTCAGTGAGGCCGAGTGATCACAGATAAAACCCTTCACCACAGCTTCATTTCGAAGTGAAAACTGAAGTTCTACCATAGAATTGTGACTTAAACTATGGAGAGTTTAGAAGGTGGCGTTGTCCCGTGGACTATAAGACATAGAAAATAACTGACCAGTAAGTAGCTTATGACCTTTGAGAAGTTGCCAGTGGGCAGCAAGAAAGGTAACGTCAATCCTGCAGAGCACCGGCTCCAAAAGGCTATGCAATAATGTTTGTTTTTTCCCCAACTCAAAGCAATTTCATACATGTTTGACACGAGCAAACTCACGGCACCATGACAACAATGGAGCGAGGGAGTAATGGAGGCTCACTGAATTTTTCTGCTCTTATTTGTTGTCGTGTCTCTGGCACACTTATTTGTGCTCACACAAGGCCACCATCATAATGATGTGGCCTATGCCCCCTGTCTGCTCTGCTGCACTAATGCACCGCAGAGCATCTGCACAAACGCACATTTTCACAGGCTACATGACACATGCTAATGCAATCAGCACACGCTGACCAACAGCCCACGATGAGCTGACGACTGTCACTCATCGTGGTGTATTCTGAGTTTCTAAACAACAGTTCAATACATTTCATTCCCTTGCAGATACACGTCTATTTCTATCACAGTTGCCATAGCAACTGCATCACAGAGCTTTAACTCTGGATAGATTTTAGGTGATGTATCTGCATGATTTTCACATGTGATTTCACACAGCAGCCTTTAGTCTGAGGTGTTTGGTGTTGGTGCCATTGTTAGCAATTATACTGTTCTGTCACAAAATCGAAGTAAAAGGGCTGGAGACAAGATAAGGCGTCCAAATACCCGGCGCCTGTAAGACGTACACAGAGGCCTATCCAATCAACACAACGCCTGCTGGGATTCACAGACCTGACACAGTACACAAGGTCGTCAAAACCAACAGCTCAGAAAGAACCAGGCAGGAAATGTGTTCTGCATTTTATGCATCAGTGAAATAAATTAATGATCTACAAGAAAATTAAAAGCATGTAAGATTCTGGAGGCTGCACGATTCCATGGAAAAACAATGTTTCATTCTCCATGGAGATAGAAAAGCTCTAAGCTGTACTATGGAATATAGACAAAGCAATAGCATTTCCATGGAAACGAGCAGGAGGAGGCCTTCCTCCTGGACAGATAAGAGTCAGGTCTGTGGAGATGCGAGCCCACTCACATTATGGACACGTGTTTTTTCAGTACAATAAAAATGACCAAAATGGGACATGCTTCATTTTGACTATTTTCTTGTCTTAAACGTTACACGTTCTGTGGCTTAAGGTTCACATTTCAAAAAAAGGACATAGAGATTTAAAGCTATAATCTATAATTAGACTGGCCAACCCGACCCTGTTGTATTTTCACCTAACACCATTACACCAGCTCTGACCCGACAGAAGACGACCCGACAGAAGACGACCCGACAGAAGATGATGAGAAGATGACCCGACAGCAGGTGAGTCTGAGTAAATGACCCGACAGAAGATGAACCCGACAGAAGATGAAACAAAGAGGAGCTAAGTTCAGACGACCCGACAGACGATGACCCAAGAGCAGGTGAGTCTGTAAAGGCAGGTCAGAAACTTACACATGAAAAACAAAGAGGAGCTAAGTTCACCCTAAATAAAGCCACTCCCCCGTCTCTGTCGACATGTAGGTCTTCTTCTGTGGACATAATGATGCTGCCATGTAGATATCCTCACACATTCCAAACAATTACAGTATGGCCAGGGTCTAGTCTTTAGGGGGCCCTAGTCTTTAGAGGGCTCTCTCCATTTCAGAGCCACATCTTCATATTTGACAACATTAAGACATCATCACAACCACTGATAAAAAGACTGTAAATTCTAGAGGCTCAGAGCAGCAATAACCACAAGTCTAACAGAATAAAAACATGTGAGGAAGGAGGGTCTGACAAAGAAATGTTTAAATTCTGGACATTTTCCCTTTGGTTTCTGGTGTATTTTAATGTGTTCCAGTCCAAGTGGGTTTACATTTATCAATTATTTGTCATAAAATGCAGAACTGGACAGAGCAGCCAAATGATGTACTTAAACAAGAGTACAATTATTTACAGTTACTTCAAAATTATATCACTCAAGAAGTACAAGTAGTGACCCAAGTTAAGAGTCACATAAGAGAAACAGCCATAACATAAGATTTATAACCATCACATTTATAATCATCACATTTATAACCATCACATTTATAATCATCACATTTATAATCATCACATTTATAATAATCACATTTATAATTATCAGATTTATATCACATTTATAACCATCACATTTATAATTATCATATTTATAATAATTATCACATTTATAATCATCACCTTTATAATCATCACATTTATAATCATCACATTTATAATCATCACGTTTATAATCATCACATTTATAATAATGATCACATTTATAATCATTACCTTTATAATTATCACATTTATAACCATCACATTTATAACCATCATATTTATAATTATCACATTTATAATCATCACATTTATAATCATCAGATCATGTGAACATTAAATCAGAGGATTTTAAGATCACATTATTTTCATGTTTTTTGTCAGGATTTAGATGCTGTGATTTCATGTAAATGCAAATATTACTGAGTCAGATGCACAGGTACTGATACCAGTATCGGGTGCCAGTACTCGTACTCGTCAATGCGCTGTCGATACCAAGAGCCGATACCAAGAGTACCACTGTATCTGCTACCTATGTTTGAGGCTCACTGTCACAGAGCAGCTCTGAGCAATAATGCACATTCATATTCACTGTCACATCAAACTCAAGATTCAGGACTCTAGAAGTGTTTTTATAGTTCACAGAGACATCAATGCTGTGTTTATGAGAGTAACATGCTAACGATGCTAACGATGCTACGTGGAGCTGGTGTTATTTGTTTGTGCTGCAGTGAAACTTATTATAATTGACAAACATTTAGACAGAACAGAGCGAGTTCAGAGCTTTAAAAAGACAAACGAATAACATGAACAAATGAACATGTGAAAAAATGAACAAATGTGTCACACTGTGACTCTGAGAAAACTAACAACACTGTTATGATAACAGAGGAGACTTAGCGGTTAGCTCGTTAGCAGTTAGCTCGTTAGCAGTTAGCTCGTTAGCAGTTAGCTCGTTAGCAGTTAGCTCGTTAGCAGTTAGCTCGTTAGCAGTTAGCTCGTTAGCTCTGAGCTCGGTTTGGAGAGGAAGTGTAATCAATCACACATTTTTATCAATCAGCTCTTGCCATGTTTTATTGTTTTTATGTGTATATGTAATTTTATCTTGTTCAGTGTCCTTGGGTGTTATGAAAGGCGCTTATAAATAAAATGCATTATTATTATTAAATATTAAATCCAGATGTTTATCTAAATAAATGATATTGAAATTGTACCAAACTACAGTGATTTCAGTGAAAGAGAAGTAGATGAAAAGTGACTGTACTATAAAAATCCTGTGTAATTAGATTTACACTATAATCAAACAGTAAAAATCATGTCTGGTATCTGTTTTTACTCAGTATCGGTGAGTCTCAAAGTGAAGGACTCGTTCTTGTTTTTACAGTGGTATCGGTTCATCCCTGTGTGAGTATCACTCAGGAGTCGTTCACAGGTCGATTCTTTCAGCAGATGGACTGAGGTTTGTGTCATAATCAACATTAATGTGACACAGAGACACTTTAACCTTTAACCTTTAACCTCACATCATCTGAGGTTTAGAGACAAAAGACACAACCACAAACTCACCTGTGTCCTCTGTCCCTCTGAGGTGTGTCCTGTCTGTCCTCTGTCCCTCTGATGTGTGTCCTCTGTCTCTCTGAGCTGTGTCCTCTGTCCTCTATCCCGCTGAGGTGTGTCCTCTATATCCCGCTGAGGTGTGTCCTCTGTCCTCTGTGCTGTGTCCTCTGTCCTCTGAGGTGTGTCCTCTGTCCTCTGTCCCTCTGAGCTGTGTCCTCTGTCCTCTGAGGTGTGTCCTCTGTCCCTCTGAGCTGTGTCCTCTGAGGTGTGTCCTCTGTCCTCTGTCTCTCTGAGCTGTGTCCTCTGTCCCTCTGAGGTGTCCTCTGTCCTCTGTCTCTCTGAGCTGTGTGTCCTCTGTCCTCTGAGGTGTGTCCTCTGTCCTCTGTCTCTCTGAGCTGTGTCCTGTGTGTCCTCTGTCCCTCTGAGGTGTGTCCTCTGTCCCTCTGAGCTGTGTCCTGTGTGTCCTCTGTCCCTCTGAGCTGTGTCCTGTCCCTATCATATATCTGCAGGTCTACTCATGTAAAGTTGGACATATTTCGTCTCTGAAAAGTCTCTTTCTTCCTCTGGCTCTTCAGACTTTGTCCTGAGCTTTAGATAAACTGAACTTCACTGTTAGTCTTTAATCCTGTAAAAGTCTCATTCAAATGTCCCTCTGCTGCCTCAGTCTCCCAGAATGCACCTGGAGGGAGGGGTCCTTCACACAGGTGTAAACACGGAGCTGTCCACATCACTGCCTGATTAAAAAAACAAATGGAGCAGCAAATATCAAGCTACTGAAAAATAAAACACATCTGAACATTTCAGGGGGATATTTAGACCAGGAAAAACACCCGAGTAATATTTAGGTTTCAGAAAAAAAACTTTCCAATCATTATTTTCAGTATAAATGTATGGGCTCTTGGGGGCCCTCTGGTGGCTCCAGGGCAGCTGCTCATTCTGCTA